>JARHVA010002689.1:2315000-2422625 GCA_037957365.1 Torreya grandis
TAGAAAATTTATACTTGATATGATAATTCTTGCATAGGGACTCAACTTATTGATTTTTGAAGGATTTTCCATTGTTTGATAGGATGTTGGCTGGAATGACAAAATGGCAAATGATTTTATTCAGGATAAAATTAGAAATCTGGAGACCTGTGGTGTAAGTAAGCGACCTATCTTCTACACATTTAGTAAAATAATTTATATAAGTGATGATAAATTTTTGGTCATTAGATGATGTGGGATTTATCTTACCTATCAAATATAGTCTGCATATAGAAAATGGCCATAGATCCATAATAGGTTCTAATTCTTGTGTGGGTACATGGATAAGATTACCAAGTTTTTGTTAGGCTACACACTTTTGCACATATTGGTAGGCATCATGTTAGATGGTACGTCAATAGTATCCAGTCATAAGCAATTTATTAGATAGGGCCATCTTAATGACATGGCTGACATAGATACCATCGTGGTCCTCCTTGATCACAAGAGAATCCTCTTCTAAGGTTAGGGATCTCAACAAGGTCCCATCATAGCCTCTCTGATAGAGACTGCTACCAAAGATAGTGTAGCGAGAGGTATGGTGGATGAAGGCCTTACATTGATGGTGATTGAAGTTTGATGGAATGATGTTGTCATGAAGATAATTATAGATATCCTGATACCAGGGAAGATTAGGATAGGAATAACATAATTTTGTAGAGGTTCCATATATTAACGGGTTGGTAAGTTGAAATGCTCAATCAAGAAATTTCCTTCAAGGATATCTTTGAGAAGGTTAAATAGAAACCTAATAGTTGCCATGGAATTAAATGCCTTATTACTCCCATTTGAGACTTGTTCAAATGTAATAGATTGAAAACTCTACTTTAATTGATCTACAAACTACTTATAGGGGAGTAATTTCTCATCTCTGGTTAGAATTCTTCATTGACTTGCTTGATTTTTTTTAATCAATGAATACTTTGAGGTGCTTGACATCTCATTGGATGGATAATTGGAGGCCAAAAATTAAAGCATCATACTCATAAATGTTATTAGTGCATGAAAAATATAATTAAAAAGCCTTAGGAATATGGTCTCCTTGTGGGGTTCCCAAAAGGATACCAACACCCAATCCATGCATGGTAAAAGGGCCATCAAAATATAGCTTCCTGCCATTAGATTCGGTGGTATTCATTATGGGTTCATCCGAGAAGGTTGTGACAAGAGGCTTAGTTGATACAAGAGGTGCCTCTACGAATTAATCCATAATTACCTATCCTTTAATGGCCTTTATATGAACATATTCAATATCAAATTCATTTATCAACATTATCTATTTGGCCATTCATCCTATGAGGGCTGTTTTTGATAGTAGATATTTGAGAGGATAAACTTTAGCTATGAGTTGAACTTGATTTTTGAGTATGAGTGCCAAAGATTTTGTGAGGTAAAGACAATGGCAAAGTAAGCTTTTTCAATGGGAGTATAATTCAGCTCATATGAAATCAAGGTGCGACTAAGATAATAAATAGATTGTTCCTTTCTTTCATCATTATGTTTTGAAATAATGGCACATATCACACAAGGAATCAAAGATATATAAAATTAGAGGCCTTCTCATGACTGGTAGTGATAACATAAGAGGATTTGACAAGTATTAATTAATATTTTATAAGTCCTACTGATATTCAGAGATATAATTAAAATGGGTCCCGTTTTTCAAGAGTTGAGTGAAGGGGTGGAATTCGTCTGTGAGCTAGGAGATGAACCATCAAATGGCTTGTAGCTTGCCCTGAAAACACTTAGTTGATTTAGATTATGAGGATTCATTTCCATAATGATTTTGAATTTAGATGGGTCCACTTTCATGCCTCTCCTAAATCCAATAATAATCCCTAATAACCTACCTAAGGTAATGCCAAATACATAGGTTTTTGAATTCAATTTGAATTTATATTCACACAAGCACTCAAAGATTTTGCATAAGACCACATGATGCTCAAATTCAAGTCTTGACTTCCCTAAAATATCATCAACATAATCTTCCACAATCTAATGCATCATATCATGGAATATAAAAATCATTTCCCACTAATAGGTAACACCTGTATTCTTGATACCAAAGGGCATGAGTTGATAATACAAGGTCTCATATGGTGTAATGAAGGATATTATGTGCTAATCCTTAGGCACAATTTTGATTTGGTTATATCCCAAAAATCCCTCCATGATGGATAAGATTTCATACATATCTATTAAATATATGATCATATCTATGTTTGGTATAGGGAGGTCGGATTTAGGACATGCCTTGTTGATGTCCAAAAAGTCAATATAAATCCAAATCTTGCCTTGTGTCTTAGTCAAAGGAATAATGTTAGATATCTAATCAGAGTAATCAATGGGTTAAATAAATCCTACTTCTAAGAATTTTATAACTCATCCTTAACTAATAGGGCCAATTTAGGGTGCATCTTATGTAGTTTTTGCTTGATTGGTTTGGAATTAGGATGAATAACTAAATGATGCACAATTAAGGAGGCATCAAGTCCTAGCATATCTGAATAGAACCATTCAAAGATATCTATAAATTCCTTAATGAGCCCAATAATGGTTTGATGTTCATAAAGCATAAGATTTGCCCCCAGTTTAACTATTATACTATGATCTTCAAGTCTAATATTAACCTCAATCACCTCCTCAATGAAAGAGGGTGACTAGTCATGAAGATAGGTTAGAGGTCATGGTTAATTTTGGATACCTGAAGCAAAATATTTTAGGGTTTCTATGTTTATTTTAGTACAAATGTCTGATTAATCTAATACTTGTCAAAAATATTTTGGATTTTGAGGTGGATCTTATTCTTTAAATTACACTCCTTCAATTTGGTTAGGGCCTTTATTATTCCACAAAACAAGCAGACTAGAAGAGATTAATAGAAAATCCCTCCTTATGATCACCAAAATCCATGAAATCTCATGCTCCCATAAATTCTAAGATGGCCTCATCATCTTGAAACATGTCAAGGATGGATCCTAACATTGATCCCAATCTATTAATGAGGGGTAGCAAAGGAATATATCGATGGTGGTGATAGTGGTGTCATGAAAAAGGTTTTTGCCATCAAGCTCTTCATAAAGACTATAAATGGATCCCTTTTTGACTTCTTTGTCTAAAAAAACCCTCCTCGGGGACTGAATTAGTATCCATAATGACATTCTCTAAGTCATCATCAATACGCTTATACCCTAATATGAGAGATTATGGACGTTCTTGAATTGTTATGGGCTCAATATTGCCTTGAACATGTCTCCCTAGTCCTTTTCCTTGATAATTCATATTTTGTAACATTTTATAAATTTGGGGGTATATATGTCTATGATATGTAAGGGCCTCATTTTCTGGAATAAGCCATGATTCATCAAACTCATCAATATATTCTTCTGATAATAGTCCAACATTAGAAACGGTTGTTGGTCTAAACTTATAGATGACAAGATCATTCATCTGTAGAGTTAGGGACCTGTAACTTCATGGGGAAAGAGGTAGATCACCTACACAAAAGGTTTTATATTCAAATTCCTCACACCCTATGGATGTGATTTGGAGGTGGGTAACATCAGATAATGGATCAGAAGTAAGAACTAGATCATCAGGGTGTACCTATTTGGCATTTTTTGGGTTCAAAGTGGAACTATTTATGCTAGGATAATAACATGAAGATTGGAATTGGCCCATTTGGTAGCTAATAAAATACTCAATTTTTTCAAGAATGGTGACTTCCATACCATAATTGGGGAATTTCAAACATTTGTGAAGAGCGGAACAGACTGTTTGCATCTCATGGATCTATAGATGACCCAACAATAAATTATATGGCAAATCAACATCCATAACGTGGATAAATGTCTTATGTACAACAAATCCAACAATAATGGGAAGGTAGATGGTGCTAGCAAATGGCCATTCATTATTATCATATGATTTAATCATGATCAAATTAGGCCCCAAAGAATCTTTAGAATACCCCAATTTCATTAAGAAATCTAGATTACATAAATTCAATACGGACCCTTTGTCTATGAGTACCTGAGGAATGTGGTGGTTGGAGATGGAGATTTCTATAAATAATGCATAGTTGTGATGTAGGCCAATGGGAGGCATATCCTGGGAACTGAATGTGATTTTGTGTGATGGAGACAAATGAGCCACTAATTCTTGGAACAAACTGGTGTCAATATCTTGAGGGACTTTCAGATAATTCAAGACTTGATTGAAGATCACTTCATGAACAAATGATATTTTGAGAAGATCCATGAGTGAGATTTGGGTAGGGTTCTTCTCAAGTTTTTGGAAGATATCATAAGGATTTTTAGAATATACAGAGACTTTCTTGGAGATATTTACCTCCTAAGATGTGGATGCAGATGAGTCCTTTGGTGGTTCCCCAGGGACCACAATTTTACTACAACGTGTAGTAATAATGTAGTAAACTAGGGACAATTGATTTTTAATATGGTGGATGATTATGGAGTGGGATATTGGGGGTTATAGATTTTAATTATATTGGTATAATGGTATGGTATGGCATAATAGTCTAAATGATTAAAAGTGGATGCCTGAACATAGTCTCTAGGAGGCTTCTTTGTCTTTGACCATGTTTGGGCAAAGGGTCTTGATAAATACCAAGTTGAGTTTTTGACTAGTTAGGAGTAATCTCCACATCTTATTCAATGTCTCCTTTTTCAATGATATTCTAAATATAATTATTTAATTTCATACATTTCTATGTCATGACCGTTGAATCTATGATATTAATAGAATTCATCCTCACAATACCAATCAGGTTGAGGTTTACTATCATCCAAAGTTTGGATTTTAAGAAGAATAATCACATTAGAAATAGTCAATTGCTAAAGTACCACTTTGATATGCACTCCAAGTCTCGTAAGAGGTATTTTTCCTAGCCAAAGCTTTAGTTTACCTCGTGGTACTTAGATAGAAGATACATTTTGATGATTTGTTGGAGTCCTCTTTTGCATAGTTTGAACATGTTGTTCAAAATCTGTAACTCTATCACCCAGAACATTTTTATTCTTATTTAATATTTTTGATTTTACCGAAAAGGAATTATCTCAATTTTGATCATGTTCATTTCTGGTGTAGAATTTGATTGTTCCCTTTTCAATAAGTGCTTTCTCAATTTGATTCCACATTTCAATAATTTAATCAAAAGTTTTGTCACATTTGATTTTCAACTAATATTTTAGATCTATATTAAGGTTGTTGACAAATATTTTGGCCAACTCTTTTTCTAGTATGGTACATTAGAATCATCTTACCAAGATTCTCTTGCATTGTAAGAAAGAGGCCAAACTTTGCCTATTCCTTTACTTAGTGTTTTAGGGGTCTATAATGGATACATCATGTCCTATGTTGAATGAGAAATGTCTCAAAAATTATTTAGTCAATTTGTCAAAACTAGATATAGACCCCTTTGGTAAATTCATGAACTTTTATAGTGCTGGTCCTATGAGACTCTATGGGAAAAGTCTTAGTAAGTAGGCATCAGCATATGCAACCTCATGGTAAGTCACATGAAATTCCTGGACATGGTCATGTGGATCACCTTTTGCTTGATATTTTTCAAATTTGGGTACCTTAATGTGAGGTGGAAAATAAATTTTCAAAATGATAATGTCTAAGGGAAAAGAGTAAAAATATTCTTATATATATTTCATCACTTGAGTGAGACGTCCAATTTACATTAGAGTCTCTTTCCTCATTTTCCATTCTTGTACAAATGATGGATCTCCAAGAGGATTAGATATTTGGGCATGACTTACGTGTGGTTTATTTGAGTTATGGATATTTTATCTTGGGGAAGATGGTCATTGATTTTTTCTACAAAATTGGGAGGCTAAAAATTTAATTTGTTATGTCAGTTGATCTAATCGATCCTCTTGATGTGGTTATTTTAGAGAGGTACTTGTTGTTATTGGTCTTTGAGTTCTTGATTATGGTCCAAAAGTTCCTCTTCTTTGGGTATTTATTAGTATGGACATGTTGACAAGGATTATTAGGTTGAGTGGATGGGTGGAATAAATGTTTTATAAGGTTGTGATCAAAACATGGGGTTAGTATGCCCCTCATTATAATCACTTGAGCTAGAATATGGTCATTATTTTCATATATATACTGGTCAAATCATTCTCTAACTTCATCACTCTGGACGAAGTCATTTTTGAGTCGATCATATTCTCCTTTGGGAGTGTGCATATCACTATGTGTATCATAATGATCCTAATTTTGATCACCTAAGTTCCCCAAGAATTAATTATTTTGTTTGGATCGTTGTCCTATTCTAAGAAGTTAGGCATGTATTTGGGTTGGCATATTGGATTGTGAAAGTGATTAGGTGTGATGGGAAATGATGTGGCTTTGAATACTAATTTGGTCTAAAAATAAAATATAGGGGTGGTTAAAGAATATGTGGTGATTTAGATTTAGAGAGATGTCAATATTAGAGTGACCAAGGATTACCAAAAACCAAAACCTTTCAAGGGTTCAATAAGGAGACTTAGGGAATGAAATGATCAATTACCTTTCATACTATAAAAGGGAAGATTGGATATGTACTAAGTATGAAGAGGCAAATGATCAGGAAGTGATGGGTGATAGATTAAAGACTTATAAAGGTTATGTATGTTGATAATACCTAGTAAATGGATGGTAATGAAGATTAGAGTGATGGGTGACCACTAAGATTCAGTTTCAAGATGTAATGTTGCATCCAAATATGGTGAATAGAGAATATGAGATGGATGTTTGATTTGTGATTTTAGAATGGGATTTATCCTAAGGGTGTCTAAGTGTTTTAGAACAAATATGGGATTGTCTCACTTGGTTCACAAATAACATGGGTTTAAGAATGACACTCAAAAAACACAATCAGCCATAAGTCCTAACTTAGTAATATGAAAAGTGTGTGTAACCCAACATTTGCATCATCTAATGGCTTCATGGGTGAGGTTTTAGGTCAATGACCTATTATAAAATCAATCAAACCCTATTAACCCCATATGAAATTAACAACTTATTAGGAGTTGATCCTAACTCTAGTATAAAAATGCCTGTTATGATTGATGAGTCCTAAGCTATGTTTACACAAAGGTTTATAGGGGATTCCCTGATATATGTTAGGTATAGTGGGGTCCAATTTCATATCGGGTTATACCTAATGCTTGTTTAAAAGAATTAACTCTTCTCCTTTATGGATGACCTGTATGGGGTCAACCACTTATCCTAGTGATATTTGTTCCTAATATTTATACTCTATCAAAACATAGAGTTTGGTTGAATGTGAAGTGATGAAATCAATGACACCAAACCCTAGTAACTAAGCCCATGTATGTGGATGACTTACATGTCATGTCCTATCCTAGACTCAGTGGGTTAACAAGTAAGGCATGATTAATTTTCTTGGTTAATTACTTATGTGATCAAATCATGCAACACACAATACATAAAATTAACAAGAATAAATTATAAATTTTTTGGCACCCCTCCTACAAACACAAGGGTTAGGACAACAAATGGGGTGTCTTTGCTTTGAGATGTCTTACAAAACAAGAGTTAGAGTTTGATTCAAGACAAAATTTATACTCCCCTATAAAATCATAATTACATAGTTAGTTCAAATAAAACTACAACCAGAGACTATGATATCACTATTATTAGGTGAAACCTTAGATCATGAGTTGTGATATTGTAGCAGACAGCTAATCATGGTAGTAAAAAAAATATTCTTGGAAAACCACAAATGTTAGTGCAAAAACATGACTGTTAAGATGATGTCAGTACTTTAATATTAGTGGTATTGCAATAAAGTACAAAACTATAAAATATTTGATTTTTTAATTAATGAAGATGGCTAGATGTTCCAAGAGATATATATGCTTATAGATACTAGAATAGATTGAGATTTTAACTATGTATTAAAATTTTAGTAAAAGACAACTAAATGAGATTATTCATCTAAATGAAAGAACCCACACACTAATTTATAGGATAGTGGAATATTTTATCAGATTATAAGTCAAAAACTTTAAGTAGTAAACACAAATTGTACCCTAAAATTATCAAATTACAACACTACTAATGAAAGCATAATATCACTAATAATAAAGCAAAACTACAGATCATGATTAGAAATATTAAAACAGGGGTTTTAATAGGTTGAAGATACACTATTTAGTTTTTCATATGATCTTATTTATACCTACTCTTCCTATCAACTTGTACACAACAAGCTTAGAATCACTCTTTTCAAGAATACAATTAGCTAAAAACTCAAAATAGTAACTCAAAATAGTTAGATCCAAAACTGTCAGATTGGCTTGTCAAAGAGATTATAGGATCAATAATATGTCATGTATGTAAATAATTATAGACTTACACCAATAAAATTTTTACCAATTTAGATAGGAATCACAATACCGTAACTTGCAATGGCTATATGGCAATTCACAGGTCAATACTATGATTTTTGATGTGGTGATATCATGCTTTAGTAATCATCATCTAGATTCTTAATCAAGCCTATTTCCTACACACATAAGATAACAACAACCCTTCCCTAGCAATACAAACTAGGTAAAAATAACTAGATAGAGGTTAGCAAGAACATAAAACCAACTATATTATTTTCACCTTGGAGTACTACAAACCACCACTGTATAAAAAATATTGCAACTACCAAAGCAATGTTACTACTTACAAATTAGTGGTATTGCACAAATTTGACAACCTATCATAACCCAAGATCGTAAATGGTTAAAAATCAAAGTTAATGTAATATCACTTAAAAATTTGTAATGTCATAACTACAATACCATGAATACCAATGAAAAATCATGACTCACCTATATGTGATGTTTTTGTCAAATCTGACCCATAATTCTCATCTAGATACACTTGCAATCTATTAAATCACTTACAACAAGATCAAGAGGTTAGATTTTGGGAGTATCTATCCTACTGTGGTTTCCGAATGATTTAATGTATTTTGAATTATTCCTATATTACTAATTCTAGTAATAAAAACCCAAAATGCAAACAACATCGAATAGAAAGGATAAAGAGATAATTAGACACTTACAATGGAATTACTTACCATGATTTTATAACTTATATCTCGACTTCAATATTTCCAAACCGATTGGAGTGCAAAGTAAGTGGATTATTGGATTGTTTGATGGAGGTTGATAATGGATTAACTAGATTCTTGATGGCTTGATGATGGCTTTGAAAAAGCTATAAGAATTCAAGAATCATTGTAAGTATGATCTCAAGGCTTCCAAGTTTCAAGTTAAGTTGGGTATGAAGGTAATGGCTTATTTATATAAGCCATGGGAGGGAAAATCAATGGCTCAAATTTTATCTTGAGCTCATTAAGATCATTTGTTAGGTATTTTATAAGGGTTTTTTAATTCCTTGGAAACCTCTAAAATAGAGGGTTCTAGATCAATAAGGGTTAAATTAGAGGATATTCGATAATTATCTAATTCTATAATCTCCATTAGGGAGTAGGGTTGTAGGAATATCTAGTTTAATAGGGTGGTATACAGGTAGGTAAATAAAAGATATTTTTAAATTGGTAAGTGGGTTAATGAGTAGGTTATTGGGTAAGTAGGCTTAGTTAGCAGGGTAATGAAGGTGATTAATTGATTGTGAAGGTAGGATAGGGTTTGTGGGATGTAGGAAATTTGATGTGGGAAATAGGGTATTAGTTAATTGACTAGGGAGTAGAATTAGTGGGATTGTTAAGGTGAGTAGATTTAGGTATATACACTATTTTTATCCTATTTCAATTTAATAAAGTCAACATATGTTATATTTGATTTTAGCATTAATTGGTCTATTATAGAGATAGTTTATCACCATTGTACATTATGCTATCCCTATCCCCTTTAACCGTAGATAACCCCAATATAGATCTTTTTAGGATTAAACAAGTAATGCATCCACATCAAAAAATCAAAACTTAGGGATATACAAAGATCCATTTCCAAAACATGACCAACATAATTCAATAACTAAGGTTAAAATATGAAAATAACATCAATTCCAAGAAGTATATATATATATATATATATATATATATATATATATATATATATATATATATATATATATATATATATATATATATATATATATATACACATTTGATATAGTAATCAATCATGTCAAATATATGGACAATCACAGCGTAACCATGAAAATCAAAACCCAATATTTTATGGTTATAACTATGCACACAAAAATTGCTTTCTTGAGGCCTTTGTTGCCTAACTATGAAGGAAAATACAATACCATTGAGCAACTTGAGATGACACCTAGATATATACCCATTACAGACCTTCTCAAAATATCCAATACTTACAAAGATATCTTATATAAATCCTTATAAGATTCAAGAGTCCCAAATTTGATTGATCCATTAAAATTCCTAGTACTCATTAGATACTTTTCCTAGAGCCACCAAATAACCTTTGACAAAAATGCCATCTCTGTTATGGGTCCATCTCATAACTTACCCTTATACATTAAAGCCATCACTGCAAGCATAAATTTAAAATGGTACTTATAGCATATAGATTTAGTCTATATATTTGCATGTTCAATAACCCTATATTTGATATGGATCCTAATGGGATAGTTGATTTAATAATATATAAATGAATAAGCACAAGGGTGATAAAAAAATCTATAGTAGGCCAATCAATTACAAAACTTATATAGAACACACACTACATTTATTATGCTAAGATATTCTAAAAGTAAGAAACATAGATATGTTAGATATTGCAGTGATAATGAAAACAAGATATTTTGTTGGTTTTAATGGTAATATAGATCTTGAACTAGAAGAGGTAGGAATTAGACTAAAATAATATTCTAGAATAATCACCAAATCATCGATATATCACCTTTGTGATTTCAGACACATATATTATCTTGAGACAATTGTTTTTGCACTATTATCTAGATCAAATGTAGGTGACTAATATGAAATACCTACTGAAACTAGATGTCATGAATTGGATGCTTTTGGATTTTGTGTTGTATTTACTTTGGTGCTTTGAAATCTAGATGATGGACTATTTCACCTTGTCAAATGATAAAACCTTAGTTTTTAGTATTCATATTAGATATGGGAAAAATGGGTTAGTGATAACATAGTTTTGAGCTTGCCCAAAGGCCCCTCTATCAATGAACACTGCCTATATAGCCAATACTCCTAAGAGAGCCTCATACTTATGTAGTTGCCCATATGTTTTATCTTGTGTTTGAATCATGTGATATGTGATAAGTAAGTGACATATCTTGTAGATTTGGATTTAGTAATTTAGACCCATAAATGTTTTCTCCATATTATTAATATGGAAATGGGATAAAATAGGGAATCTTTGATCACTTGAATGCTTGCTAGAGTGCTTTTGGTAAGTTACCTTGGTCTCTTAAGGTCTTTTCCAAGTGAGGAATGAATGAAGGTTAAAATTATATTTATACTAATCCTATTGGATAATATTCCACATTAAATAAATTAGGATGACCTTTCGGATATGTTTCATTTCAAAAATGGATGTCTTTAAGGCACTGGACACTTGCATCAACTTAGGACACCTAGTCAACATAGGTGTCTGACTGGGATGCAAGTGTCCAAGGAGAAAGAAAGAATACATGTTCTATAACTTATAAAGGTGTAAGATAAGTAGGTTTATAAAATTATTGGAAATATATAAAGTTGGGTTCATTAGAATACATAGTTAAAATTAAGAGATAACCAATGAGCACAGATAGATAGAAGATGCAAGACTTACAGAAGCAGAAAAGGTCTAAAACTAAGAGGTACAACTAAGGTTTATATTTTCCAAGTGTTTAGTACTAAGGTTACATATAATTCATTAATATCATATATATTTTCCATCCCTTTAGTATATTAATTAAATTTTTAGTTTAAATTAAAAAAAAAATTGTACTTGGGGTGTATAACACATCGTGTCTATATTTGAGTCTAACTTGAGTGATTTACTTATGACTAGCCTACAATAGAGTATGTTACAATATATAATCACTGAACATAATCTTAAGTTTAAAGTATTTAAACTATTGAAATTGAAATAAAATAAGGTTTATTAGTACACCCATGTATCGATAAAACTATCTTGCCTTTTGGTAATTTCATTTCCAAGAGGTATCATGATGAATCATTGAAACTAAGATTTGGATAAATACAAATATAGAAAGTACATATATCTAAGGGAAGAGAGAGAGAGAGAGAGAGAGAGAGAGAGAGAGAGAGAGAGAGAGAGAGAGAGAGAGAGAGAGAGAGAGAGAGAGAGAGAGAGAGGGGGGGGGGGGGGGGACATGCCCCAAACTTTGGACAAAAAATGGATTACCACCAATTAGTTGATAATAACTCAACCATACAATCCAATCATACTTATAACCTAGAGAGTGTGAGTGAACCAATTCAATTCACACTATAAAAATGGTGATGTTGGATGATAAATCAATTCCAACCTAAAAAATTTGAAATATTAAGTGTATTTATCACTTGAACCATACCCAAAAGTAAACCTACTACTATAGTATAATCGCTTAATATAGTCCATAAAATCCCAACATTGTGGGTGATGACTATATGCAAGTAAAATAAGAAAAATATATAAATTATCTTATTCAATATTATTCAAGCTTGGAGAAGGTAATCAACTAACTATGCACTTACTAAAACTTTTTATATTAAGGTTATGACCAATAATGGATCCTCTAAACATACACTAAAGTATCTCTTATCACAAAATGGAAAATAAGAGGTTTCCAAGGCCTCTATTCCAGTGCCATTTTGTGATAACCCTAGATAGGTCTTATGATCGTAATAATAAGAAAGCTAATATACTAAATAAATATGCAAGATAATCTAGTAAATAAATATGCAAGCTAATATTGTACTCACCAAAGATTATGGTACAAATTGGGAACATAATAAACAAGTAAAGATAATTTTATCTAATATAACATAGAAATAATCTAAGCAAGGAAAGACATAATTCAATCTATTATCTCTACAACATCTACTTATCAAAATATGAAGGGATTGAATATAATTACCTTGTTAAAGTGAACCCATCATGTCTTAATCTATCCCTTGGATAATGTTGCTTTCAAAGAGGTTATTGTTGTTTATAAAGATTTCAATGATAAATCAGATCTATGCTATAATAATTCTCCTGTGCATCCAATACATCCACAATAAAAGTGTCATGTATCCATGGTAAAAACTTACATGATGAAATGTCTTGTTGATTGTATAAGCATAATTGAGAGTAGTAATGATGCAGAATTGAACGATATCTTATTTATAAATGAAATTAAGGGGGTACCTATAGCCACAAATTGACCTTAAACCCTATCAATATTTTAGCTGATGAAATCAACCTAGTCAACTTTCTTAGGTGGGAAATAGAGTTGTTAGGTTCAGAACTATGTTGGCTTGGGTCAACATAGTCATGTAACATGCAATAAACCCATAAAAGGGTTGCCCCAGTGGATGTAGTAGGAAAAGTGGTAAAGGAGGGTTTTTTCTTATGTGAGGATTATTTAAGATAGTGTTAGTGTAGGTATTTATTTTCCTGAATTTATTTATTTTGGAATTTATAAATTATCACATGGTGTTTTCCTAAATTTGGGGACATGCTTACTTAGGTGGAGATAGTGTGTTATAGGTGTCATAGATTTAACTAGAAGATTATTATTTAACTCCTTTGAACACCTTTTGTAGAAGAGTTATACCTATATGTTGTGCTCATTTAACCACCTTTTATGGTGGAGTTTCACTTATATTCTAGGAGGTATTTGACCACCATTTGTGGAGGAGCTACTTGTAACTACTATATGTATACTTCATTTGAGGAGCTTTATCACTAAATGAATTTTGGTATTTATCCTTTATTTTTATCTCATCTAATACTTGTCTTTTTATTTCATTGTTGATTCAGTTCATTGCTGGTGTGCACTTGCATTTGTATCATGTAACCCTTGGACCTTTGCATGTGTTTTAATTAAAGTTGGATGAAACTGCAATATGGTATCAAATAAATTTGGTAAATTCTTTCTAATTTTATGCTATTAGATTTCATTTTAAAATCTTAAGATTAATTATGAGGAAATATTTGAATGATTTAAAAAAAAATTAGGGTATTTTTAGAAATTTCAAAAACCTTAGGATTTGTATGGGGTTAGATTGTTATAAAGCTAAGCGTGTTATTGTATTGTTGTGGCATTATTGTTTTTAGTGTGAAATAGAGTTTAGGTCCTCTCAATGAGCTCTCATAGACTTACACACTATGTACGACCTTTTATGGCTAGATCAGAGGCCCATGACCCTATTGGATATCCCTCTATTCTAGTTTGAATTTACCATAATTGTAGTTGGTCTCATCATGGTCTATTTGGGGTCATGCCATTGTCAATTTAGTGCCATCCATTTCCTATTTTTCTAGTTCATAGTTCTTCTTTAGTTGATGCCCCAAATTACTAGATCCATATTTCATTGGAGTTTCAAACAACATGCATCGTATGTTACATAGCTACATTATGTCTCCCATGACCTCATTCAATACCATTAAGAGATGGTTTGATTCCATTGAGTGTTGGTTCACCCTTTATAACTTTTTTCCTCCTCTGGTTTGCCTTACATATTTATAAATTGTCACATGGTTCTTAGGTGAGATTTAGCATTTACTTGGCCTCCTCCAACATTGCCAACCTTGTCTATCCAACTGTCATCACCTTTCTAAGCTTGCCATGACTGGTAAAACCTTTGAAAAATTTAAACCACTTTTTTATTCATTCATGATATTAAGGAATTTAACAAATGATTTGTTTTTTAAGTGGTGGGAATTTTTTTTTAATGCACTTTATATTCAATGACTAAAATAATGTTTTGATTTATAAAGTATTTGTTTAATGTAAGAGTGGTGGACATATATTTCTCTTAAAGAGATTTTGTAAAAGGGAGATTTTAAATTATTGAAATATATTTGGACGGGCAAGGGAGGGGGGGGGGGGGGGGGGGGGGCGGTGGGGCGGGGTGGGTGGGGTGTGCGGGGGCAAGGCTTGGTGGGTTGGGCGGAGGGGGGAAACATTAAGCAAGTTAATTTTTTATTTTTATTTTAACTAAAACAATATTTTATAAATGTTCTTTATTATTTTTTTGTATAAAAAAATTGTATTTTGAGGCACTTGATCTGTTATTTCACTTATAGCCTACCAAGTCAACTAATAATGTATGCACCATTCTAGGAAAGCTATTTGAGGAGAAAGATGTGATGAGAGGTCATGAAATCATTAGCCTAAGTCCTAAAAAATTTAATACCCTTCAGGATTTCTTCACTAAGTTCAAGTGCTTGAGATTATAGTTGAAATAAGATGGAATAGAAAATAAATATGAACAACTTATTATTTCTATCCTCTCTAAGCTAGGGCCTGACTACATAATCTTTATCTCTACTTTCCATTTGACTAAAAGTGCTTTGGATGCTACATGGAAAATTCCCTCTTTAAATGATTTCCTTACTGACTTAATTAAAGAGAAAGATAACTTGATCTAAATGGGCAGATTAAAGTCCACAAACCCTCAAGACCTAATTACTAGGAATGGGAAACCAAAGTCATCACACAAGAAGAAGAAGATGAAGAACATGAACAAGAATAAGAATCAAGAGAAGAAGAAATAATCACAGTATACCAAAACTAACATTTAATCCTCCTCTTACAATTACAAACTTAAGAAATAAAAGGTTAAGTGTGCCTACTAAAATAAAAATGGGCATGATGAACACAAGTCCATGAAGAATCAAATAAATCACCTAATTCATCTCTTAGAGAAAAACAACATAACTATTCTGGAATCTATCATATAAAATTCATCAAAACAATATTCTACTAAGGAAAAGGTCAAGGGGAAATAGAAAGAAAAAGGAAAGGCTCTTGTAGTATTTGTAGCTCTAACATCTTCATGGGTTATTTACTTACGTGCTTCTCACCAAATGGGCTCATCACTAGTTGAGTTTTCTTCCTTAGAGCCTTGTATCATGTCTTCTAATAGTTTGGGTCCAGACACTTATCTACTCATTATAGGGAGAGGTCTATTGAAATAGAAGGAGGAACATCCAATAATGTTCTAAGTGTCCCTTCCCTCTCAACCAATCTCTTATTATTCTATCAAATCACTCATATTAGCAAAGGCATGAGGTTTGAGTTTTTACTAGATTTAGTTATCATTAGGAAGTTGCATAGTGATTTTAGAATGGAAGTGGGTAGGGAAGATCACCAAGCTAGGTTATACAACTTCTCACATAATACACATGATTTTTGTCATATTGTATTACTGAGTCATTCAATTAGATTTAACAAATTATGATATGAGTAGTTTGGTTATCTTAACTACCACCAACTTAAACAACTTATCAAAAATTACATGGACATAGGATTTTATCGAGTTCAATTCCCCAAGGGACATTGTGAGCATTGTTCTCTTGAAAAGCATCCCAAAGCAAAAATTGACAAAGGCAAAGCCTGAAAAGATTCGCAAACATTGGAATTAGTAGACATTGATGTATCTAAACCTTTTCCCAATCTATCTTTTACAAGGGCTAAGTATATTCTCACTTTCATTGATGATTTCTTGAGATATACATGGGTCTAATTTCTTAAGCAAATGTCTGAAGTGTTTGAATATTATCCACACTTTAAGGCATTTTTTGATAAATAATCTAATAAATCCATCAAGGTTCTTCGATTTGACAATGGAGGTAATTATGTCAGCAATAGATTTGAGCATGTTTGCACCACAAAGGAGATTGATTTTTAGATAATAGTTACTTACAGTCCTTCACAGAACATATTTGTAGAATGCAATAAAAAATCTTTGAAAAACATGGCTAGCTTTGTGATTCACTCTAAGTCCTTGGCACCTCAATATCAGGCCAAAAATGTTAATTATGCTTTTTATATTTAGTATAGGGTTCCTCGCAAAGATTTTAAAGGCATAATACATTTTGAATCTTGACATTGAAGGAAACTTGAAGTTGAGCACTTTAGGGTTTCTATGTCTCCAACTATGGATCAAATATTGACAAAGATATGCAAAGATATGAAACATAAGTCGAAGCCTTGCATATTTGTAGGCTGTCTAGATGGTGCCAAGGGGTACCACCTTCTACATCCAATCACACATGAGTTGCTCATAGAGAGAAGTGTTCCCTTTTAGAAGATTCCCAAAGACTCAACACTTGACACTTATTATCTTTTATTATATTCACATAGACCTGATGATTTTTCTTTTGACTCCAATCATTTAGAGCAGATTCTTGAGCTAGCATCTTCATCCTCTTATTCAATTTTTGACAATGAGGGTAGTGATAGGGATTTTTTTTGCCCACCTCTAGTCATGTTTTAGAGGATGAGGATTTTTCTCTTGATTCACCCACATCTAGGACCCTTTAGTCCAAGAAAACATTTTAAAGTGGAGGTACTTGGGTAGGGGACCCATAAGATGACAAACATACTCAAGAATATTGTCATAGTGGTTCATAGTGTTTATTTACTTTAGTTTTAGATGCATAGATATTCTAAGAGGCTTGATGAATACTTGAGTGGGATAATGCTATGTAATAGGAATATTCTTCCTTAATAAAAAATTACACTTATAATTTGATTTCATTTCCTAAATGCATAAATATGGTTCAATGTAGGTGGATATATCAGACCAAGTTTAAAGAAGATGGTTTGGTCAATAACTAAAAGGCATGATTGGTTGATAACAATGTTTCACAAGTAGTTGACATTGAATACTTAGAGACCTTTACACTTATTGTAAAGAGAATTTCAATATGAATCACACTAGCTATAGTGTTAGCACATGATTAAGATGTGCACTAAATGAATTTTAAGATTTTTTTTTTTCATAGATACCTTGAGGAGGAGATTTGTATGGAGCAACCACCTGCATTTGTTTAAGATTCATCCTTAATTTAAAGACTTATAAAATCGATCTATGACCTTAATCAGGACACTTGATCTTGGTATGATAATATGGATTCCTTCTTCCTTACTTTAGGTTTAACTAGGTGTCTATCAAACCCTAAGGTACATTTTTTATTGTAAGATGAATCTTTACTAATATTGGTCCTTATCATTTATGATATTTTGATCACTAGGTATTCCTTGTCATCTATTATAATGGTGAAGAGAGCTCTAAATGACATATTTGACACAATAGACCTAGGTCTTCTTCATTGCTTTCTTTGCATTGAGAGTTCATATTATGATTTAGGGATTTCACTTGCATAGCCCAAGTATACTCTTGATATTTTTTTCTCAATTTCACATGGTTGATTATATGTCATCTCTGATGCCCTTTCTATCAATAGTCAAGTTTGAAGATGACTATTCTACACCTTTGGTCAATGCCACTCAGTATTGACATACTATTGGTAGCCTTATTTATCTAATTCATACTAGGCTTCATATTTTATATGGAGTGAGACTTATCTCTAGATTTGTGTAGGAACCCCATGTGCTATATTAAAAAATAACTCTGAGGATCTTGCACTAGATTTAGGGCTCTTGTAGATTTAGGATTCAGTACAGGTTTGGCATAGAGGTTGACATGGTTGATTTTTTTAGATTCAGATTATGATGGTGAAACTTAGAATTCTAAGTGCACTTATAGTTATAGTTTTTATTTGAGTTTTGGTCTTATTAGTTGGTCTAATAATAATAAAAATGTTATTTCTATATCATCCATAGAGGTAGAGTATAGCGGAGATATTAACATAGCTATTGAGGCTATTTGGCTTCATAAATTATATCTAAGTTTGGCATTCCTTTCATGTAACCCACTATCATATATTATGACTACTAGAGTACTATATAGATATACATAAATCTAGTTTAGCACCAATAGACCAAACACATTGAGATTCACATGCATTTTATCTAGGAGTTTATTCATGGTCAAGTTATCAACTTGAAATT
Organism: Torreya grandis; assembly: GCA_037957365.1. NCBI lineage: Eukaryota > Viridiplantae > Streptophyta > Pinopsida > Cupressales > Taxaceae > Torreya > Torreya grandis. The sequence continues at coordinate 2,334,096 of JARHVA010002689.1, forward strand.
TTGCCAATCTTCAGAGTAAGTCATAAACATATTTACCAAACCCTTCACCAAGATCAAATTCATTCATCTATGATATCTTATTGGGGTGTGGTTTACATCAGCAACAACATCATCTTTAGGGGGAAGAGAGGCAGGAGAGCTTCTAGCCTGTTCACTTCTTCTATGTCTCTCTTTTGGGGAGTAGCCTTTTCCTTCAAGTTTTCTCCTTTTCTCTACTTAATGAGATATTATTTTCTACATGAATACCTGATCAAACCTAGTTGCTAAGACCTATTTTTATTTTACACTAACTACCTAAGTTGTGCTTGGTGGAAGGGAGGGGAGAGGGATGGGGATGAGGGATGGAGTAGTGTTAGTTTAGATATTTATTTTCTCAAATTTATTTATTTAAGAATATTATATTTTCTCACATGGAGTTTTTCTATATTTGGGGACATGCTTACTTAGGTGGAGTTAATGTGTTATACATGTCATAGGTTTGACCATAAGACTAGAATGTAACTCATTTGACTATATTTTGTGGAGGAGTTATAACTCTATTTTAGGTTCTTTTTACCACTTTTTGTGGAGGAGTTACACTTTTATTTCAAAAGGTCTTTGACCACCATTTGTTGAAGAGTTACTTAACACTCCTATATGTATGCTTAACTTGAAGAGCTTCCCTATTTAATGAATATTGGGCTTTCTCTATTTTTGTTGTCTTGTAAAGTACCTATCTTTTGATTTCCTTCTTGTTTTAGCTCATTATTGGTGTGCACTCACATTTGTCACATGTGACCATTAGACATTTGCACTCATTTTAACTATCCCTAGATCAAACTTCGATATTAATTACTTAAAGGAGTGTCTAAGCAAGGTTTTAATGGTTAGGGAATCGGATAAAAGTAGATTCTAATGGATTTTTAAAATTACACACTTTTAAAATTTGGCCTTAACAATTACAAACTTTTGAGTTATGTGGAAAAAATAAAATCAATACAATAAATTTTAAAAAGTATTAAAAAATATTACTACAAATTATTATTTTCTTAAAATTTAAAAAAATAAATTTCTATTAATCTATCTTAATTATATTGGCTGTGTTTTCCATATGTTTAGGTGCAAGTTACAAGAACTAATCCCTTTAAACAAGTGGGAACAAACCCTATGGATCCACTTACTTATTACTGCTACAAACAATGTAGGGAGGAAGAGAGAGAATATTATTTTTGTAAGCGGTAACATACTAAAGAAATAGCAATTCATTGTGTAGCATTATTTCAATCAATGTACATAAGAAACCATTAGAGCATGGTCTCATGGAGGGGGCAACTGCAACTATTTTGCAGTTGCAAGTGGTTCCATATAAATGTAAATCTAGTAAATTGTAAAATATTAAATTTTGCCTTAAAAAAAGAAGCAACAGTTGTATAGGAGAAAGATTTTTAGAAATGGTTAGCGGGAGCAAAAAATTGGAAGGAGAATTTTTAAGCACTTTACAACCAATAAAAAGTATTCTATAAATATATTTTTAGTTTGGTTTTACATTCAAATTCCATAAATTTTCCCTGTACAGATATAAATTTTGCAGTTTTTGAAATCCATGAGACCATTTCACTACATATATACTTCTAAAAAAACTCTGTAATACTTGCAACTATTTTTACAATTGCAGTATCATAAGACCAAAACCTTAGTCCACAGGGAACAAAGAATCCCCGCCTATTTATCCTCACAAGACTGCAGAAATCATTGACGACAGGATTCGTTAGATCAACGCAAGTCATGTTGTATTCCGATAGTACGAAGTGCTATTCGTAAGACAGATGATGAGGAGGATAAGACTGAAAAATCGAATCCGGGTGCGCTACAATTATACGAGGTTTTCCGATATAATAGACAACTGCGGGGCTTTGGTGATTGTATTTTCCCTCGTACGTTGTTGTCACTGTTCCTTTATCATGAGCGTCACGTTGCACTCTTTTTTTCACATTACAATTGCCATAGGAACATCTATAATAATTCCTTCCCATAATCCGTGGACGCATTCAGCATATGGAACTTTAAAAAACTGCAGCTTAACATAGTTTAATATATAGTGGTGAATAGGCAGGCAAAGCACCTGGCATTGGGGCAGTTCTTTAGGAATTTCTTTCTATACTTTCGCCACTTATAACCGTCTTCCAAAATGTCTAATTCAGATCTTGTTCGAAATGCATGCCTCAACGTTCGTTCAGACTTCCTCTTCTTGTTCTCTGGATTGCTTCAGTTTTATTAATATAGACACCACGAGAATGAAACACAAATGAAAGTTCACAACCTGATGATAGATTGAATGTGATAATCTCTTAGGACAAATAAAATCTACACAATTCTCCCTGACAAAAAATTTCTCGAAAATGAAATTGGTTGTTAAAGATTTTAAAATAAGTATAGGGGGAGGTCGCTTACGGGATTTCCTGCGGAAGCTGAGTGGGGCTTCGGGAAGAAGTTGAAGCAGCAGCTGTCCCTTCAACTGCAATGCTCGCTGAGGGTTTCACAACGATTTGCTGATGCTCGTCGGAAGAATCACCGAAATCGTCATTGAGGAAAAGGAAGGCTGAAGGTTCAAAGGACTCCATCTCTTGTTTGTGCGTGTGACACAAACTCCCTCAAACTCGTTGCTCCAAACCCTGGGAAAGAGCCATATCAAACCCTTGTTCGCCCATTTTGTTTTCTATTGGGAATCGAACGGACATCATAATGCAATAGAGGTGTGTGGACTTGACTTTCAAAAGAAAAGTGATAAAGCATGGCCCGTCTGTGAGTGCGGGAGATTTCTTAGCGACTGCGAATGTCATCTCAGTTGTGGGCGCCAAGGAACTTTCGGTGCAAATGCAATGCAACTCGTAATTCTCCTCTTCACAAATCTATGCGTGTCGTCAATACCTGATGTCGTTCCAAAATGAGACGCTGGCGTCACACCCCACGGGCCGCGATAATTGTAAAATGGTCACTCACTTTTATTTTCTTTCCCTAATCAGCGTAAAGGCATCCACGGGGGTTTGTCGCTACCAAATTAGTGAGGACAACAAAAATGTCGCATTGTTTTTTAATGACATTTTTTCCCAAAAATATTTTGTGATCTTCCACTTGCGGGGAATCTTCCGATTTCGTTTCACTTTCACTTTTAAACGTGAGATTAGGGATTCGAAAACGTGATAATCTTTACTAAGAGTTTAACATTGTTTTATTATCGTAACCCAATATTTAATGGTTATTATTGATTTTTTAAGTAACTCTTTTGGTCGGTGTAAGTCTCTCGAGGCTTATAGGAAGGTTTGCACACCTACGAGGTTCTATGCATTTCAAGCAAAATGTGCACTGGGGTTTCTTGTCTACGCCTGAGCCCAAGATAGGGGCACAACTCTGCGTAAGAGTAAAAGGATGGTTTGCGCTCACTGAAAGTTCTCAATGTGTGCTTGTGCGCAGGATTCAATGGTGCACAAGTCAAAAGGCGCACATGCACAAAGACATGGGCCTCCCCTAGGTTATGAAACAACAAGTAAAGGAGGTCAAAGGAGCAATAAACAAATCGCAAAGAGCATGCCTAAGACCTCTAGTCTTCGTGCACACTCTTACTCAGAGGCTTCCTCATGCATGTCAGGGGGATCTCCCGTTCCTCGATGTGCACATATCTAGAGATGATCCTGCTCCCCCCAGATCTGATCACTGAACAAACTTCAAGAAGCATGGCTACGTTGCCATAAAAGAAGTTAATGCTACATCCACCACCCCAAGTGGCACATTTATTATAAGACAGACTTGATTTATTATAAAATCCTGGCTTTCCATTGTAAAATAGTTGACACATTGCAACAACCTTACATTGCTAAAATTGCCCTCCATGAGCACTTGTATTGGCTACACCTTGTAAATTAACGAGAATTAGGTTCACCTCTTTTTGTTATTATGATGATCTGTGTGTTATTTGTGTTTGTTGATCTATGACTGTGGGTAATGTTCTCCCCTCTCTCTATCGTTCATTCCTTGCACCTCTTAATCAAACATGAAGCTCACTTGTAGGTCGTATGTTGTGCGCATTTGGGTCTGTGTTGGCATTGTCTGTGGACTGATTATAGTCCCTCTTAGTGTTACTCTATGTTCCCGCACCTCTATGTGAAACACTTATACATTTTGGAGTGACTTAGCAAAAAACTATGTGATACTGTCTTATTCCCAAAGTTTTGCATTATGTTTACGACAATAGGAGTGCTCACTCTATTCTAGGCGCATCACCCTTTTTACTTTCAGCCTCTTTTACCTTCTCCCTCCCTTTTCCCTAATGATTTTTAGGTTTAGATTAGCAGTAGTTTACCTTTCTACGCTTTACGCCTGCGCACTGATCATAAACTTGGTGCACTTATAATAGAAGAAATTGGGCCTACTCTAGAGGCTCATCCTAAGGAGTGCAAGGGTCCCATGTTTTGGGGATGTTACCATTGTTGCAACGAGACAACCAATACTCACGTGCGTAGCTAAGCAATAATACTTCCACGCCTAATGCATTAGACTCTTACACCCTTTGTAAGGCCTTCGTGCCCAAGGCCACATCGCCAAGCTTCCCCATACTGTTGAGCATCCATGGGTGCACATTTCGAATGACAACAGTTTCATTTTCCCTACCCAGTCAAAACATGCTAAGTGTTATTTTTATTTTTTACATAAAGCTTTTGAAAAATAAATTTTCTTTTTCTTTTTGGTTTAATAAAGAAAAGCGCCTTTTTTTTTTTTTTTTTGAGTATATAGAAATTAAGGATTAGCCCAACTACTTGGAGTTGTCCATTCTAATATAAGTTGAACCACTTTATAATCTTTGGATGGTATAAAGTGTGTCCTCACTATGTATCATAGGTAAGTCAAGACTTGAACCCATGATCACAACTATCTCTACAAGCTATTAATAAAGCGAGCCAACTATAAGGACATAAATAGGTAATTACTTACTCTTTTATATATTTAAAGAAAGATATTTTTTAATTAAGAACATAACTATTTTTCAGTAGGCAAAAGAGAATGCATAATGTGGAATTTGTTTTGGGTTGGACTATAATCATACAAAAAGTTATATTTTATTTTCAAACAATTTTTTTCCATAAATTTTATTTCTTTGAATAATATGATTAGGTGTTTAATGTCTACAAAGTCTATAATGACATGCTTATACATTCAATATTTATCCTACTTTGCAGTCAGTAGGATAGCCATGTCATATTGGCCTTTCTTGTTTATATGCAATGGCCTCGTCTTTGATCAATTTACGTCATTTCCAAGATCTAACCCATAACAAAAATCCAAAAAACTTCCACATAAAGGAGATAATTGGCATAATAAATAATCCTCCATTCATAGAAAAAAAAGTTGCAGTTTACTTGTCTCTGTAGACACCTAAAGTATGTGACTATATTGTCACAATTCATTTACCAATTCTATTCAATCATCATTCATTAATTCTTCTTACAAACCCATCCACCATAAAAAATTTAGATTTTATTCTATTCCACATAACATTTCCCCTTTGATTAATTAACTAACCAATTCATATTAGTTAAGTTAATTAATAGACTAATTAAGTTATGCATGCAAAATTTCAAATAAACAAATAAAAATAATAACAAGATTAACCAAGCCACCTCATCATCTCCCTTAACCAAATACATTTAATTCGTTTTCAAATCTTCTTCAGACATTACACCCTCCAACAAACCTATTTGAGACATTCAAACATGTTCAAACAACTCCATTTAAGATATTCAACTTATTCAACAACTAGTTACAAACTCATTGATTATTTGACTGCTTCTTCCAACCAAGTAATAAATTCTTAATCAATCTATTGAATGCATTTAATCTGTAGACTTAGTATCCACCATCTAAATTTGAAACTAATAACTAAATTTAGATTAAATTTGAACATCCATTTTCCCTCCAAACTATCTATAAGTTGACGATTTTCAGAGTTTATATAAAAATTACCAATCTAGATCGACTTGAAATCAAATCTATCAATCAAGCCATTATCATGTTGATAAAATTTGTGTCTTCATTATTGGTAAGTGAATATATGTCTTGTGTTTTTATCTTTTAGTCTCTATTGGATGCTTATGGTAGATTTAAAATATGAGCAAATTATTAATCTAAGTTCCTAGCTAAAGTTATGAATTAAGTCATTCATATTTTGGAACGTCCAGTGGGACACTTGCCCCCTTGAGTTTTCTAACACATTTTCATTTGATTTTGGAGTGTGTTTAATTTATTTTTATTGACTGGTATGTTTCAGAATAGACCTAGTACAAGTTGTTTACTTTTGTAAGAAAAATATAATTAGTTCTTGTCAGTTTTTCCCTTCATTAGTCATTTCATATGAAACATCAAACTCGCATTGTGAAATGGCAATTTTGTCCCGAGAACAACCACTACTGATTAGCAATTTTGCCTTGTCATGTATGTTTTGTCTACAGGTAGGTTTTATATTTGTAGGTCATAGGAACACTTTTTTTTCACTATTTTCAGTAATTTCGCACTGAGAATTAGCAAATCGACAATGAGCAGCGGTAAATTCATCTAGGCATTAGTTTCTGTGTTTTTTTATATTTTTTATATTTTTTTGTTTTCTATGAAATAATGATTTCTCATCATCATCATCAGTGATTCTGCATTGAGAATCGACAAATCCATGCAGAGCATCGACAAATATATTCGGTTATTAGTTTATGTATTTTTATTTTTCTGACTTATGTGTCATTTGAAAACAATGATTTCACAATAATATTGGTGATTCCACATTGAGAATCAATGAATCCACATTAAGCATCAACAAATTCAATCATAAATCAGTTTCTATGTTTTTATGTTTGTCTAACTTCTGTGTTTTCTGAGAAATAACAATTTCGGACCAACAACGGCATTTTGACACACAGAGTCAGTGAATCCGCTCAAAAATTAACAAATTCGTTCGAAGTATCAATTTCGTGTTTTCTGAGAAACAAAAAATCTACACTGAGAATTGTTGAATCTACACTCAGGAGCGGTAATCCACACTATTCTTCGGTGAATCCATTCAGGTATACTTCTATCTACATTCGCTATGTTTTTCAAACTAAAAGTGATTTTACTATATTTTTCAACGGTTTCATTTCAAAGACTAATTATATTGTTTTTCTACTTTCTATTTTGTCTAACCTATACATTTTGCTTGTCAAAGATGCTATCTAAACTAATAACTAGTTGTGTTGCAAAACCATTTGTGAAAAAAATCAAATTAAAACATATTTTTGCTAAGCTTTTCAGTTACTTTTTGATTTACTTGAACTTATACTTTTTGTGTCTTGTTTGTGCCAATAGATGTTGTGTACACTATTCTCTTAAGCCATAAGGTGATCCGGATAATCATAAAAAAATCCTAGTGACATAATTATCCTAAGGATTAGACTCACATATGCTCTTTCCTCATGTTGCATAGGCAATTCTAGAAATTAAAAATAATCTGATCGTTCTTTTTTTCTATTTACTAACAATCTTGACGAACTTAAATTTCACCACCAAGTGCTAGACTAAAACCCTTGTTTTGTTGGACTATATAAATTCTTTGGGCAAGACATTGTCAGTGGCTAAGTGGTTGTATATTTTCCCAATACTATGATGTGAGGTAATTTCATCTATCCGATACCCATGCTTTCAATGACTCCCTTATTTCATGAAATTGGGTCTCAACATATCAAAAGATAATTATATAGGACGCCCATATATGAGCTATTAAGAACCTAACATAAGAATATTAAGATGTAATCGAGTCGTAGTACCAGGAAAAAACACTACCTAAGATCACCCATCACATACCTCTTGAGGTACTATCAATAGGCCACTACTTGTTTACATGCCTACCTAACTAGATTGGGTTATCTTGTTTGTGCGTTTTTTTTTTCACCTTCTTCTAAACTAGTAATCGAGTCAGTTAAAACAAAACCAAACCTTAATTACAATCCAAAACTAAACTTGTTTCCAAAACCAAACTTGTTTTTTAAATTTGTCATGATTCTACCTATTATGATTTTTAAAAATTGTGGATTATTAATATTTGGCATGGGCATTGCTCAACATTCATATGTTGTTCTGGGTATGTTTTCATTGCTCATATCTAATATGATTCTTGACCATGTAGTTATTACATTTATGAAATAAATAAGTTGCAATGTTATATAATATTTCTTATATTTAGTTGATTATATTCAATTTCAACATTATATTTGGTATGTTATTATGTTGATTATCTATATATGTTCAATGGATTTTGATTGGATGGATATTTTTGATGTTATATTTTTTTACTACATGGGCTATCATGATCTAGGCTTGATCATGCTTTGGCTTGATCATGGAGTTAGGTTGGTACATTTGGACATGTGGCAGTCGGTCATGATAAAAAAAATAAGACATGTTTTTTCCCAAAGAACTATAGTTTTGGTGTTTGATTGATTTCACCTTGATTTATTTGAGTTGTTCTACGGAGTTGTGTATTTTAATTTATTTTTTATTCTCTTTCAAATTGTTTTTTTCATGGAGTTGTGTTTGACTGCTCTTGCTATTATTGTCATAGCCATTTCTTAGATGGATTGTCTTATGTTGTAACTGGATTAACTGACCTTATATTCCTAACAAATGGCAAGAAGGGATGAATAATATCAGTATCTTTAGAATGATACATTACCATAATTATAATTGGTTGGCTTTGGCAAGCGTATCCCATTTTATTTTTTATCAAGTTATCACATTAGAGATCTTTGATTTCATATTCTTTTGATTTTGGTCTTAGCTTTGAGTTGGTAGAATTTTGTTGTTGTCTATGGAAGCCACCTTAAGTTCATTATTGGCTATGTGATGTTATGTTTAATCTTTCTCACTTGGACCTTAAACCCTCCAAGCATCATTTGATTACCATTGGTAATCAATGGTAGTCAACATAACTAATGTAATGCATGGCAATTATTTTAGGGTTGACTTAGGGCTTGGTTAGAATTTTTTTATGTCAAGGTAGTCAAGTGGTATTTGGTTGCATTGAAGTTTTGTCAAATCTTGGTGACTAGAAGTAAACCTAACTACCACCACAAAGTTTTCTTGGATAAGCTGGATATTTTTACTAACAATATTCATTCCGATGTGGATGTGTATTTTTTGAACTAAGGTGTAAAGTTAAATTGGTTATTTATTTAACTATTGGGTTATTGATATATTTTTTTTCAAGAAGCAAATTTGGTTTATGATACAATTACTAACATTCTATTGTGGATTCAAACTCTATTTGTGGAAATTATTTAACTAGTTGAATTAAAAGGATTTTCAATGGGTGTATGATGTAATGTCCCCTTCTCAAACCTGATCTTTCGAGTGACCGTTGGCCTTTTTTTGGAAACCCGAAGGCTAGTCGAAAGGTACAAATTAAGGTTTCCTAGTTTTTAGGATGTCCTTGCTCGGAGTTTTGATGGCGGATTCTTTTTGAGTTTTCAGAGAGCTTCACAGTGGTATGTTCATTTCGGCATTCGGAGCACTTTTAGGAATTTACTATTTTTAGTAAGTTCGGGATTGGCACCGAAACGAGATTTTGAGAGTGTGGTTGGATTCGTCTTGTCAAGACCTTTCCAACGAGCTATAGATCATTGGTTTCCGATATCATCTTGGCCTCCGTTTTAAAGTCCATAAATTAAACATTATTATTTAATTTTGGACCTTGGTGCCTAGGCTCAACGACTTAATGTTGAGGTTGAAAAATAAAAGAATTAAAGAGGATTATATTATTTTCCCCCTCATGTTTTATCCCATATACAAGAGGATTTTAGAGACTCCCGGTTGGAAAAGTATAAAAGGAGGAGGAGTGCTCTCATTTCATTATCTTTGTCTACAGGAATGTTTTGCTACCAGATTGGCTTTGGGATCGCTTCGAGGAATGAAGGCCTCCTAGCTTGGGCATCGCTTCTTGTTTGAGAGACAACAACTAGTGGTGATTTAGTTTAGTTTTGTGAGTTCATTGGGTTTTGTGCATTATAATCTGCATTGTGTCTAATTAGTTTTTGATTTTGCATATTAGAGGTTTCTAGATCTTGCATTTTAGCTATATCAGATTCAAGTTTTAATTTATAAATCCAAAAATACCAAAAAGATTGTTTTGGGTATTGTGTCATTGCATCTTATTGGTAAGGGCCCCCCTTCATGAATATTTACAGATTTTAATACGAAGCGTATGATTTTATAATGCAAATCCATCATTCCTTGAAGGCTGTACTTTTTAGAGTGCATTGGGATTTGTGTCAATAATTAATAACAATTTTTAGATGCCATTTCTTATTACTAAGTTGGGCGCCATCATTTTAAGGGTCTATTTCATCAGATTTGAGATCATTTGGATGAGAATTGAGAGAGTTATGAGCATATGAGTAAATTCATAGGTTGCTAGTTTTATCAATTTAAAGTACATATTTGAAAAAAAAATAGCATTATTATTTGGTCATTGAGAGAGTTATTGTTTCAGCATCTCTAATCAAGCCAAGGAGAGTTCTTTATATGATGTAATGCTAATCTTTCAATTCCTATGCTCTTGGCAGGCGAATGAGTTTCATTTTGTAAACTGGCAGTAGTACTGGCAGTAATTCTCAAACTTGTTCAATTCTGATTTGTAATGCTCACTTTACATTCTAAAGTTGTTTAGTAATATCTTAAATCTCCGCCCTATGGTAGCTCCTTTCCCATACTGGGTCAGAAAGCACATTCTGGGTGTTGAGTTCCGCCCTATGGTAGCTACTTCCCCTCTTGGGGTTAGCAAGCACATGCTGGGTATGGAGTAGTTTCATCTTTCATCATTTTCTTTTAAAGCATTGTTTTGTAATTTCACTCCATCTTATGGTCGCCCCTTACTCCGCTTTGGATTGGGTAGCATATACTTGACGTCGAGTTCCTTTGTTTTGTAATTCACTCTGTCTTATGGTCGCCCCTTACTCCGCTTTGGACCTTATTATTTAATTTTGGACCTTGGTGCCTAGGCTCAACGACTTAATGTTGAGGTTGAAAAATAAAGGAATTAAAGAGGATTATATTATTTTCCCTCTCATGTTTTATCCCATATACAAGAGGATTTTAGAGACTCCCGGTTGGAAAAGTATAAAAGGAGGAGGAGTGCTCTCATTTCATTATCTTTGTCTACAGGAATGTTTTGCTGCCAGATTGGCTTTGGGATCGCTTCGAGGAATGAAGGCCTCCTAGCTCGGGCATCGCTTCTTGTTTGAGAGACAACAACTAGTGGTGATTTAGTTTAGTTTTTTGAGTTCATTGGGTTTCGTGCATTGTAATCTGCATTGTGTCTAATTAGTTTTTGATTTTGCATATTAGAGGTTTCCAGATCTTGCATTTTAGCTACAGCAGATTCGAGTTTTAATTTATAAATCCAAAAATACCAAAAAGATTGTTCTGGGTATTGTGTCATTGCATCTTATTGGTAAGGGCACCCCTTCATGAATATTTGTAGATTTTAATACGAAGCGTATGATTCTATAATGCAAATCCGTCATTCCTTGAAGGCCGTACTTTCTAGAGTGCATTGGGATTCGTGTTAGTAATTAATAACCATTTTTAGATGCCATTTCTTATTACTAAGTTGGGTGCCATCATTTTAAGGGTCTATTGCATCAGATTTGAGATCATTTTGGTGAGAAATGAGAGAGTTATGAGCATATGAGTAAATTCATAGGTTGCTGGTTTTATCAATTTAAAGCACAAATTTGTAAAAAAAATAGCATTATTATTTGGTCACTGAGAGAGTTATTGTTTTGGCATCTCTACTCAAGCCAAGGAGAGTTATTTATATGATGTAATGCTAATCTTTCAATTCCTATGCTCTTGGTAGGCGAATGAGTTTCATTTTGTAAACTGGTAGTATTACTAGCAGTAATTCTCAAACTTGTTCAATTCTGATTTGTAATGCTCACTTTACGTTCTGAAGTTGTTTAGTAATATCTTAAATCTCTGCCCTATGGTAGCTCCTTTCCCATACTGGGTCAGAAAGCACATTCTGGGTGTTGAGTTCTGCCCTATGGTAGCTACTTTCCCTCTTGGGGTTAGCAAGCACATGTTGGGTATGGAGTAGTTTCATCTTTCAGCATTTCCCTTTCAAGCAATTTTATTGTAATGACTCCGTCATATGGTCGTCCCTTACTCCACTTTGGATTGGGTAGCACATACTTGACGTCGAGTTCCTTTGTTTTGTAATTCACTTCGTCTTATGGTCGCCCCTTACTCCGCTTTGGATTGGGTAGCACATACTTGACGTCGAGTTCCATTTCCAGCATTTAGAGTAGCAGATCCTCTGACCAATGCTCACCACCATCAGCACCATTCTGGTTAGAGTTACAGCATAAGCAGTTTATTTTAGATCCTCTGACCAATGCTTACCATCATCGATGCCATTCTGGTTAGAGTTGTTTCAGTACATTTGGGTTTATCTTCTAACCTTAACGGGTACTTGCTTGTAATGTTGAAATCTATTAATTAAAAAATCAAAAATTTGGCTCGAGATATTTCAGTGGTATCAAAGCCAAGATCCTGCCATCCTGTGCCCATCAGAATTCACTTGACAGAAAAAATAGATTCTACATTAGAGGTCAGAGCTGAGTTCAGTATTAGCTTTTAGAAGTTTCAAAGAAGTTGCATTTTCTAAGGTCTATGGGTCATGAGAAGTCAGATTTAACTATGGCATCTGAGGAAGGAAAGGTTAGTGATGTCGTGAGGGACTTCATTGAATATGCCAAATAGTTTAAAAGACAATGTGAAGATGAGGTTGTCAAACTCCGTGAACTATATCAAAACATGCCAGATGATTATAGGTACGATGTTTCATTTGATTCCCATTTGAAGTGTGTGGCGTCACTGGAGCCCGAAAAGTTGAAGATGGTGGACCACATTAGGAAAATGATAAAAAGGAAAGCAAAACAAGCTTTGTTCGAAGAATCAAAGAGGGAAGGAGATGAAGTGCCTATTTGTGAATTGCAGCTGACAAATATGCAAGTTGAAGAGAAAAATCAGTCATCTAGCATTGAAGATGGCACAAAATGGGTGCACATATCACATCAAAATGAACGTGAGCTTGATGAAGATACCTTGGCAAGTGACGAGTTAAGGGTAGAACCTCATAATACGCCCCTTGACTTACATGTGATAGCAAGTGAAGAAGAGCAAGTTGAAGGAAATACTATTGGTGTATTTCAATCAGCTTATGACCGTTACCAAAGTGATGATGTTGGTAATGATTTCGATGTGTTTGTACCTCTTCTTGTTGAAGATTTAGTGATGGATAGTTTTCCTCTTGTTGCTGTTCAAACTCCTCAAGAGTTTTCACAAGATGAAGTTATGACAAGTGATCAAGAAGACCTTTTTGGCATACATATGACAATTCATGATGAGATCAGAAAAATACCTATAGATGGTGGGTTCATTGAAGATATAGATGATAAGGTTTCCCAAACTGCTAGCACTAAAGATTCTTTACTTCATTTTAGTGACAGTGTCAAGGGTGGTTTTGGGTTTGATCTTCAAACCAAGCCATTGAATGGAGGTATGTATGAAGATATCAGTTTAAGTGAGTTGGGTGGTGACCTGTTCAAAGAGTCAACCCTCCAAGAGAAGCACAAAGAGCACTTTCCTTTTGATCAAAACAATCAATCCTCTAGCATTTGGGATCCAGGAGTGAAGTCATTTAGTGATGACAAAGAAATTGTGTGGGATGAGTTTCCCTTTGATCCTAATGAAGTTCAAAATTTTGATTGCTTTGCAAGCTATGAGGGGGATGCCATAAACTTTGATCATGAAGATAGCGAAGTGGAAGTGGAGCTTCAAGATCATATGGCTCTTGACGATGGAAAGTTTGATGGAGTTCCTAAACACAAATCCAATTTATCAATGCTTGAAGCTGGTTGTAAGCATTGGGTTGAAGAAACCATGAAGTATGTCCCTCTCCATGACACTGAACATTCTCTGTTAGTTGAGGATGAAAGACAAGAAGGTTGGAGTAGCTCTGAGGACAACGATGTCACAAAACAAAGTTCTGATTTTGAAGAGCAGCCAACCAGCAATTCACCATCTTCGCATTTTGATGAGTGGGAGGGTCAATTCAAGGTATTCATTGACAAGGAAGTGCAAGCCCTATCCCTATTTGACTATGCACATAGCTTGGTTGAAGAGCTTTCCTGGAAGGCTCATCTTGAAGAGAGACGTAGAGGAGTGACTGATGAAGGTACTCTTCCTAATATGCAACTTATCAGAAATTCCTTGGAGACCTTGAAGTCCGAGTACATACACTCTATTGGAGAACGGGATCATGTCATTGAAGTTGCAAAGAAGGCCATATGTGCTTTTCATGAAAAAGAGGGTACGATTGATGAGCTCACTCTGGAGCTTAAATCAATAAAGGACGAGTTGAAAGAAACTCAGTTGGGTCTAACAGCGGTTGAAGACCAGTTTGCAAATTTCAAACTTTTTGAGGAGCAAGAAGATGCACAAAGAGCTGAAAAAATCCATGAAGTGATTGGAGATCTTGACTGTCATCAAGAGAAGTTTGATCTTGAAAGCATTTCAAGAAAGTCAGAAGTTGCATGTGCAGATTTGGGACAGCGAAGGGAAAGGAATGGCTTCCAAGTCTTTGACAATCCCTTCGTTGAAGTGGGTGCTGAAGTAATTTATGACAATCCCCTCTTTGCTTTGAAAAATGAGTCAAGTAGTGAAGTGATGAAGCATGACATCAAGCATGAACTCCAATATAAGGATGCTTTGATCTCACTCCATGTGGATGTGCCACATTTGTTGATCATTAATGAATGCATCAGTGGGTTTGAGGATGAAGGTTCTACATGGGAGGTGACGAAGCAAGGAAATTTCAACATCTATGACATCAAGGTGTTGATGAGACAAGTCTTGGTAGCTGTTGGTGACTTCATTAAAGTAGCAACGAGTGAAGATTTCAGACCTACTACTCAAGAGGAATGGGAAAAAGGTGAACTAGACTTTGGTGGGTGCACTCTTGACAATCCATCCCTTGGGTGGAATGATGTTTGGAATCATATCGATCAATTTTGGAAGCTGAATTTGAAGCCACTCTATGTTTCATACTCCATTAAGATGGAAGCTTTCATGGTTAAGCTTCAAGGATTTACTAGATGGGGCATCAGTTTCATGAGAAGGCACGTGGTTCTCACTAGCACTTGGGAATGTGTAGAGATTTCTTTACAGTATGTAGAAAATCACTTTTAGTTGGGTATCCATGCTTGGGATTCTCAACTTGGGTTGTTAGAGTTTATTACTTATGGAAAAGACTTTTGGAGGGATAAGGAACAAATTTTCAGATTTGTTGATGTTGTTCCCTTCATTTCCAGCTACTTGATGGTTCCGTTTGTTCATCAACAAATGGATTGGAGAGAAATCTTGAATATGGGTTGGAGAGATCCATGATAGGTGGTTCTTGGAAGTGACTTTCAGCTCAGACAAGGGCAGATTTTCAGACACGAGCTTGCTGGCTGGAGGCAGACCAACCACCTTACTTATGGAGTTACTTTCATTCAGGAGAGTTGGTTCCTCACTCTTGATCAAAGAAGTGGTAGTTTTCTGGTGGAGATGGCTTTAGTGTGTTTTTCAGCCACTTTGGAGGTTTGTGATGCAAACTATGATGGTTTATTTTCATTATTGGTTCATGACAATGAGCTACCCCATGCTTTGATTCTATATTTTGAGACTCTTGGGGTTGGAATTTTGAAAAAATTCTTCAGACTTCATAGTTGTGCCATAATAATTCAGTTGAGGCATATGGATTTAATGTGGAGTCCTGAGTTTGAATTTGTTGAGCTCTTGCAAAGGATTGCCTTCCTTTTTGCAAAAAGATTTGCAGATGTCACATTTGCAGTAATGGTTTCGTTTGTTACCATGTGGAGGTATGCGGAGGAGTTTGATTTTGATTTGAGTAGACTATCTTTCCTATTGCTTAGAATTGTGATTGATAGTAGTATGGTTGATACTATTAATTCGGGGCATTATGGACATGAGAGGTTGCATGATTTTGATCTCCCTCCTTTAAGATCTTTCAGTTTGAGTATCATGGATGGTAACACGTTGGGGTTAAAGGAAGGTTAGTACAACACAGGCATGATGATTTCATAGATGTGATCAGAGTGGTGCAACATCGGCATGGTGGGTCCTTCCTACGATGGGTTTGGGAACCATGGATCATACTGCTTTGCGTATGGATTAGTTCTAAAATTTTGGGAGTTATGGTGGCATTGCTTGAGGATAAGCAATTTTGGGAAGAGCGGATTGTAATGTCCCCTTCTCAAACCTGATCTTTCGAGTGACCGTTGGCCTTTTTTTGGAAACCTAAAGGCTAGTCAGAAGGTACAAATTAAGGTTTCCTAGTTTTTAGGATGTCCTTACTCAGAGTTTTGATGGAAGATTCTTTCTGGGTTTTCAGAGAGCTTCGCAGTGGTATGTTCATTTCGGCATTCGGAGCACTTTCAGGAATTTACTATTTTTAGTAAGTTCAGGATTGGCACCAGAATGAGATTTTGAGAGTGGGGTTGGATTCATCTTGTCAAGACCTTTCTAATGAGCTATAGATCATTGGTTTTCGATACCATCTTGTCCTCCATTTTAAAGTCCATAAATTAAACATTATTATTTAATTTTGGACCTTGGTGCCTAGGCTCAACGACTTAATGTTGAGGTTGAAAAATAAAAGAATTAAAGAGGATTATATTATTTTCCCTCTCATGTTTTATCCCATATACAAGAGGATTTTAGAGATTCCCAGTTGGAAAGTATAAAAGGAGGAGGAGTGCTCTCATTTCATTATCTTTGTCTACAGGAATGTTTTGCTGCTAGATTGGCTTTGGGATCGCTTCGAGGAATGAAGGCCTCCTAGCTCGGGCATCGCTTCTTGTTTGAGAGACAACAACTAGTGGTGATTTAGTTTAGTTTTGTGAGTTCATTGGGTTTTGTGCATTGTAATCTGCATTGTGTCTAATTAGTTTCTGATTTTGCATATTAGAGGTTTCCAGATCTTGCATTTTAGCTGCAGCAGATTTGAGTTTTAATTTATAAATCCAAAAATACCAAAAAGATTGTTCTGGGTATTGTGTCATTGCATCTTATTGGTAAGGGCGCCCCTTCATGAATATTTGTAGATTTTAATACGAAGCGTATGATTTTATAATGCAAATCCGTCATTCCTTGAAGGCCATACTTTTTAGAGTGCATTGGGATTCGTGTTAGTAATTAATAACCATTTTTAGATGCCATTTCTTATTACTAAGTTGGGCGCCATCATTTTAAGGGTCTATTACATCAGATTTGAGATCATTTGGGTGAGAAATGAGAGAGTTATGAGCATATGAGTAAATTCATAGGTTATTGGTTTTATCAATTTAAAGTATAGATTTGTAAAAAAAATAGCATTATTATTTGGTCACTGAGAGAGTTATTGTTTCGGCATCTCTACTCAAGCCAAGGAGAGTTCTTTATATGATGTAATGCTAATCTTTCAATTCCTATGCTCTTGGCAGGCGAATGAGTTTCATTTTGTAAATTGGCAGTAGTACTGGTAGTAATTCTCAAACTTGTTCAATTCTTATTTGTAATGCTCACTTTACATTCTGAAGTTGTTTAGTAATATCTTAAATCTCCGCCCTATGGTAGCTCCTTTCCCATACTGGGTCAGAAAGCACATTCTGGGTGTTGAGTTCCGCCCTATGGTAGCTACTTTCCCTCTTGGGGTTAGCAAGCACATGCTGGGTATGGAGTAGTTTCATCTTTTAGGATTTCCCTTTCAAGCAAGTTTATTGTAATCACTCTGTCATATGGTCGCCCCTTGCTTCGCTTTGGATTGGGTAGCACATACTTGACGTCAAGTTCCTTTGTTTTGTAATTCACTCCGTCTTATGGTCACCCCTTACTCCACTTTGGATTGGGTAGCACATACTTGACGTCGAGTTCCATTTCCAGCATTTAGAGTATCAGATCCTCTGATCAATGCTCGCCACCATCGGCACCATTCTGGTTAGAGTTACAGCATAAGCAGTTTGTTTTAGATCCTCTAACCAATGCTCGCCATCATCGGCGCCATTCTGGTTAGAGTTGTTTCAGTACATTTGGGTTTATCTTCTAACCTTAACGGGTACTTGCTTGTAATGTTGAAATCTGTTAATTAAAAAATCAAAAATTTGGCTCGGGATATTTCATATGATTAATTTTGTTCATGCTCCTTAATCAAGCAGAGAAATGGTTGTGATAGTTGTTTGGGGTTATAAAAAATTCAACTCATAACTTTAAATATTTAATTTAAGGAACTATTTGGGTTTCACTCATTTTTTATATATAATTAACTTGTTTATTTTCACAACAATGGTCACAGCATCCTTGAAGTCATTTAGCTATGCCATGGCAAAAAAATTGATAATGCTTTCCAAATGTTTGGGTTAATAAGCAAAGTTATTATCTGAATACTTTTTATTGATTTAAATCACATCAATTGGTAATGCCTCCATTTATGGGAAATAAGATTGTTTGCACTTTGTTTAAGGCCATCCCTTAGATTACTTATTGCACACTAGTTAATGAATAACATTGTGCTTATGAAAAATATATAAAATGTTTTGAAATTAGTAACCAATCAATTGTTTTGCATTCAACTTAATGATCATTGGATAATAAATACATGTAAAGTAACATATCATTTATGAACAGAGTCTTTATTTCATAATTTAGTATGTTGCATTATTTTGAACCATTAAGATATAACCTTGTTACTTGGAACTTAAATAAAGATGATTCTTAGAGGCAAAAATATGGTGTTTCCCTAAATAGAATTCATTTAAGTGAGTTCCTTATAAGGAGAATGATCCAAAACTCATAAGTTTTAGTTGACAAATATTTCAAGAACATAAAAATAACACAGTAATAATGAATTCTCTGAGAAGAGATGTTTTATTACTCAAGATCGCAATATAACTATATGCTTATCTCTGGGAAGAGATGTCTAATTTCCAATTAAGGTTACATCTTAATTTATACACATTTTGAAAGAAGGGGGAGGATGTGGAAGGTAACAAATCTTGATGTAGATCAAGTGGTTCAACTTCCATGATTTAAAACAATACATAATTTGAGGAATTACTATTTTTAGAAACTTACTATTTTTAGACTGTACTACTAAAATTAAAATTTGGGGCACTTCCATTGTGTTTTTTTGGGTAATTTTTTTAATTTGATCTCCATACCACCTCACCATGTTCTCCTCATTCTTATATTTCCAATGGTTCAAACGGTGAGTCAATTGGAGCTACGGTGTAAAAGTTATGGCTCCCAGAAGTTCTGTCATCAATTGGGGTGGAACCGTCCCCTAAATTGTCACCTGAATTGTTGCCCAAATTATTCCTCCCCCTTGAGAACCAATGGTCCCCATTACATCAATGTTTCTTATTAGGTGTGTTAGTTGTGTCTTGATTTGATTCTATGTGAGCCACTCACCTTGGTGTCCAGAATAGAGCATCCTCTTGTTGTCTTCATCCAGGTGTCCACAATATGATCCTCCTCCACTGGAGCAAAACTCTGTGGATCAAGCTCATCAATGTCTAGTTGTTATGATATGACTGAAGTGTCCAATAGAGGTGGATGATATGGTTTGAGGAGCTCCACATTGAATATTGGATGCAAACCAAGGTAGGCTAGTAGGTTCAACTCAAAAGCATTTTTTACAACTTTTATAGTGATGGTGTACGGACCATATCTTAGTGGATGCATTTTTTTGTGTGGTCCTATAATTCATTCCTTCTAAAGCCACAACCAAACCTTGGCACCCACCAAAAAATGGTGTGCAATCCTATGTTTGTCATGGCATTGCTTATACTTTTGATTCATCTTCTCCAAGATGTCATGTACTTGTTGTTGGAAGTGTTGCATGTATTCAATGAAATTTGTTGATTTTGATGCCTCATATCTTCCATGAGGTGTGTATTCCATGGTAGATAATGGAACAACTATATCAATTGGTGCCATAGGTTGGAGCTTGAAGCATACATGGAATGGAATATGTTTTGTCAAGTTGTACAAGTCTCGATTGTATCCATGTTGTATGAAAATAAGCCCCTCATCCCATCTGCATGGATGTTTAGAGTGATACATCTTAATCATGTGAACAATCAAGTGGTTCACCACCTTTGTCTGATCATTAGTCTGTAGATGGAAGGCTATGGACTTCATCAGCTTGGTATTCGTCATCTTACATAGAGTGGACTAGAAGATGCTCAGAAACTTGTTGTCTCAATCTGAGACAATGGACTTGGGGAGACCAAAATGGAGCCATACATGACTGAAATATATTTGAGCAGTTTCTTTAGCAGATATATATATTTTTACAAGTAATCATGATAGCCATTTCTTTAAAATGATCAAATACAACAAAAATATAGTCATTGCCATGTTTTAAAGTGGGCAAACCTGAGAGAAAATCAATTGAGATAGATTCCCAAGTCTTGGTTGGTTCTGGAAACGGCATGTACAATCCTTGGTTCTTATTTTTTGGCTTGGCTATTGCACATGGGTACAATATTTGAGATACCTTTCCACATCCTTTCACATATGGGGTTAGTAGAAATGTTTTTTAAGAACTACCAATATATTTTCTACACCAAAGTGTCTAATTGTCCTACTGAAATGTGCTTCCCATATAATATTCTGTTGCTCCACAGTTGGAACATAGACGTGCCCCATATGATAGAGCACATTATCTTACAAATAGAAATAAAAAACATGTTTACCTATTTGAAGCACCTAATATGTATCAGCAAAGGTAGGATCTACTTCATACAAAGCACCCTAAGTGGTAGTCTCATGTCTGCATTGGTTAAGAACTATTGTGAGTTCAATAATTGGTGGGTAGTTCAGACAATCTGCAGCTGTATTTGAGTTCCCATTTTTGTGTTTGATTATTAGATGGAATTGTTGAAGATATGTGTCCCACTTTTTGTCCCTCTCATTTCATAGTTTTCTCTATGCCTGGATGAATTCCAATGGTCTGTGGTCAGTGTGGATGGTTGTCTCTTTCCCTAAGATGTAGTGTTTCTATTGTTTATAGGCTTGCATAATGGCATAGAGCTCCTTATGATATGTCAGATATTTATTGACTATATCAGTGAAGGTTTCACTGTGATATGCAATAGGATGGCCATGTTTCATGATGACAACTCGCATGGCATATTCAGATGCATCTGTCAACAACTCAAAAGGTTGATGCAAATCCGGTAAGGCAAGAACAAGGGCTGAACAAAGTTTGTTCTTCAAATTCTCAAATTCCCTTTGTTTTATTTCACACCACTGAATTGTAGATTTATATCCTCCTATAGTCACTTGGGTTAGTGACCAAGCAACATGTGAAAATCCAAGAACAAACCTTTGATTGAAATTTGCAAGACCCAAGAAGCTGCGAAGTTCTATTGGGGTCCTTGGTATAGGCCATTATCAAATAACCAAAATCTTTTCTAGATCAACATGGACCCCTTCCTCATTCAAAATGTACCCAAGGTATTGAATTGATGTCATCCTGAATGTGCATTTGTTAATATTTTCATACAACTTGTTCTCCCAAAGAGTTTGAAGCACCTTACAAACATTTTGCATATGTTCCTCCCATGTTCTACTATAGATGAGTATGTCATCTAGGTAGACAACCATGAATGAGTTTGTGAAGGGTCACAGGATTTCATCCATCATCCTCATGAAGGTTGCATGTGTGTTAGTTAAGACAAAAGGCATAACCAACCATTTGAAGAACCCCTCCTTATATTTGAATGTAGTCTTCCAGACATCAGTGGGATCGATGGGAATTTGGTGATAGCTAGATTTGAGATCAGTTTTGGTGAAGAACTTTGCACCATAGAGATGGTCGAGTAGGTCATCAATCCTGGGGAGAGGGTAGCAATTCTTCATAATGACTTTATTCAGGGCTTGATAGTCAATGCAAAGCCTCCATGTTCCATCTTTATTTGGTGCTAGGTTAATTGGGCTATCACAGGGTGAAGAGCTTGGCCTGATGTGACCCTTTTGGATTAATTCCTGAATCTATCTTTTTATCTCATCATTCTCCAAAACTAACCTTTGATACACAAGACTGTTAGGCAAAGGTGACCTTGGGATCAAATCAATAGAATGTTTTACCTGATAATGTAGTGGAACTCCTATGGGTGACTTGAATAAGTCATCATATTCTCCTATGATTTTTCCCATTTACTTCTATTGTTAGGTTGATTGTGTAGTCAAGGCTGCAACATCAACCTTCTTAGATTTCTATGGTTTGACCACCATGATAATGAATTATTTTATCTTTTCCAACAATCTCTTACATTGCTCGATACTGATCAGTGAGACAGATGTGGGAGGTGGTACCTCTGGTACCTTATATCACTATGTTCCAAGAGTGAGAGTGATTTTTTGGGTTCATGATTCATAGATGCCATGTCGATCATGCATGAATGGCTGACCAAGGAGTACATCACAAACATCTAGATTGGCCACATCACACAATAATTCATCTTGGAAAGGTTTTATTTCATATGAAAGAAGACTTTGATGGGTGACACAGAGGTCTCTCCCTAGGCTCAACCATCCAATACTGTATGGCTTTGGGTGAGGCTTCATGGATAAATTCAGACTTTTCATAACTTTAGCATAGATTAAATTCTTTTGACTCCCACTATCAAGAATTAAATGTAGAGTCTTACCTTTTACCCATAATTTAGAGTGGAACAATCCTTTTTTGTCATCTATCCTTTCCTCATAGGTCTGTGATGAAGTGATGATGGTGTCAGGCTGAACATATATAATCTCTTCTTCATCCTCTTTGACTGTAGGTTGTGTATGAGACAGAGTAGTAGATGTCGATTATTGTGACTCAGAAAGTAGTGACATGATGGCTCGACATTATTCTTTGGAGTGAGTTCTAGTTTTTTGGTAATCACACCATTTTCTAGCCTTCCCCTTCTAGGTTTTCTTCTCTTGAAACTCCTTTTGATTTCAATTTTAGCCTCATGTTTGAGCTTCCTTGTCACTTTTCCATTTTTATGTTTGACTCTTCGTATTCTTTCTGCCATGCTTCTACTCAATCTTCACTGCAAACATGTATGCCTCACCAAAGGTTTCCAAATTGAATATTTCTATTTCCCCCCGTATGTACCATTGTAGTCCACCACAATATTTTAGAGTCTTATGTTTCTCATTTTCTTGGATAAAGAATGAAAAATGAAGATAAAGAATGAAAAATGTCTGTGTAATCTTGAATAGATTAGTCCTTACCTTGGCAAAGTTGTTGCCATTATATGTACAGATCATCATATGCTCTAATGGGATAGTATTCTTCCTTTACCACTTCCAGAAAATCATCCTAGCTAGGTTCCACCTCAAGGTCAATGTCCTCTATACTTAACCTCTTTTTGTACATTTCCCACCAATTTTTCACGGGCAATGATACTTTAAAAAGAGCAAAAGTGATATTTTCTCCATCGGTGAACTTATCTATAGAGAAGTAGGAAGACAATTGATCCAACAAATTTTCTACTACATCAGCATTGATTTTGCCTTCAAATGTAGGAATATCAAAATTCACCTAAACCTTGAAGGGTGTTGGGGCACTGAAAGGATGTTCCATGGATGAGGAGCTAAGAAGTGCAGATGAAGAGCCAAAATTTCTCATCAAGAGTTATTGGAGAATTTGAGCAAATTGTTATAGCATCTATGCTTGTTACCATTAGAGGGTTTCATTCACCATTGCTGTGAAAGGATCGGATATCTCAGTGTCATCCACCATTTAAAGTCGTTTGAAGTGAATAGGTCGATAGTTTGGAAGCTCTGTTATTTTTCACCCAAGCTTCTTGTAGCTTGACCCCGTCCTCAGGATCATAACCTCTCAAGACAAACCACTCTAATAACACTAAAACAAAACTCAAAAGTTTTAGTTGAAAAATATTTCAAGAACACAAACATAACATAGTAACAATGAATTCTCTAAGAAGAGATGTTTTATTACTCAAGATCGCAATACAACTATATGCTTATCTGTAGGAAGAGATGTCTAATTTCCATTTCAGGATACATATTAATTTATACACATTTTAAAAGTAGTGGGAGGATGTGAAATGTCACCAATCTCGAGTAATATCAATTGGTTTGACTTCCATGATTTAAAACAATACAAAATTGGAGGAATTACTATTTTCAGACTGCACTACTAAAATTGAAATTTGAGAAACTTACATAGGGTTTTGGGGGGTCTAAATCCATCAATAAAATATCCATGCCATCTCACCATGTTCTCCTCATTCTTATCTTTCCAACAATTCAAACGGCAAGTCAATAGGAGATATGGTGCAAAAGTTATGGATCCCAAAAGTTTTGTCATCAATTGGGCTGAAACCGTCACCCAAATTGTTACCCAGATCAGAGAATGAATAAAATTAATTTATTCCTAATTTATGTTTATATATTTTTCTCTATATATTGAAGTTGTTAAACAATGATTTTATGACCCTATCATCACATACAATTCATTTGATTGGGTAGTATGATGTAATACCTTAATCAATTGCTATTTTATATATGGTTGATAGATTAGTGTAAAAGTTGGGGTTTTTATATAACTATCTTGATAATTTATTTATAATACATTAAATTCCATGTGTTAATTCCTTTTGTTTAATGGGATATGTCACTTAAGACTTATGAATAATAATTAGTGATATTGAATCTTGGTTTATATTAAAGTAATGTTTTATTACAAATATGGAGTGAAAATATGCTTCATTAAAATTTAGAATTTAAATAAGATACATAAATATGATCATTGTATTTAAGTTGCATGGATTTATTAAACTTGCTTTTAATTTAGAAGAAATATAGTATTTCCTAGAATATTTCTTTAAGCCTAAAATTGGATGTAATATGCTCTTCTGTGAAGTAAGAACTCTTTATGTGTGAGTTTTATTTATTCAATATTATGGGAATGAAGATTAGACACATATATTCATGTTTAAATTTATAAAGTTACAACACTACACTTATACATCCCGAGTTTGATATATCACGAGGGATTGAACACTTTATTATAAGGTCTACTCAACAAGACCTATTCATAGGAATTTGTACTTCTCAAATCCTTTTATGATCTGAGTTGAGGATAATTATGAATGCTATTATGAACTTGTTAAGTCTTCAGATCTTTTAGTTTATCTTATGAAATCTATTATTAGAATTTTTTTGGGGTCCATTTCAAAATATATAGCAACATTCAAAATTATGGCACCTACCACTATGCAACAACTTAAAATGAATCCCCATCTTGATACAAGAGACATTTTTAGTAGAGATCCTTTCCACTTTGAAAATGAAGATGCCCACATAGAGATGCATGATAATGATACTCATGGCCTTCTAAAAAAAATGAGCATAAACATGAGACCAATAATCCACCTATTTTATAATAAATCCATGTTGAAATTAACAACTAATGTTTTGAGAATAAAGATCAAGCCTTGTTAGAAATTATAGAATAAGGGTTAGGTTCCTTAATATTTTAATGCACATAATTTGAGTCACATAATTACAAGGGCACAAACCCCTACCAATCATGAACAAAATCCATCTAATAATTCCATTATTATGAATAAAATAATCTTAAAATACACAAATAAGAATAACTAGTATGTTTCCTATGTCCCCAAAAAAAGAGGAAAATTGGTTCTATATGAACAATCCCAACATGATTGATAATTATTTATGTTTTCTCACATCCAAAGTTTAAGCTGAGATTTGGTTGATCTAAAATCATATGTCAATCCTCTAATAAAAAATCATTCAAATTAAAAAATAAATAATTATAAAATCAATGCCAATTTGACTGTTGATTCACCTAAATCCAATCAAAACCGGTAACCATCCTCACCATTTAAGGACACATAAGTTATCCAAGAATGGAAATACATGAAGGATACAATCCAAACATTGAAATATAATAGTAAAACCAACAATAAGAGGTATTAGTTAAAAGAAATGTGTCCCTATTTTTTTAATAGGAACATGATGATAATATCTTTTCCATCCCACTCTGAACCTCCAAATTTTGACAAGTATAAAGGAAAAGAAGACCTTAGGGGACACATTTAAGATTTATTTATTTCCTACTAAGGGGTTGCTTATAGTGATAACTAATTGCTTAAGATTTTCCCATAAATATTAGGTGGCCAATCCCTATAGTGGTTCTTGTGTCTACCTAAATGATCCATTACCACCTTAATAGTTCCCTCTGAGATGTTTCTCAAAAACATTTCCTATAATATGGAGCTTGAACTCACTACTTTAGAATTATGCAATGTGTTAAAGAGAGAAACAAAGAAAGCATTCCTTCTTATTCTAAATATGGAAATCCTTAGCAAGTAGATTCCCTCGGATAATTAAAAAAAATAGTTGATTGCCGTCTTAATGGATAACCTCAATCTAGATTTGGATTTTCACCTACAAATTCATTGTGAAAACTCCTTAAGGTGAAATTAATGAAAAAGGAGTCCAAATCAAAATGGGACTCATAGCCAAAATACTTATCAAATTTTTCCATAAGTATAACTAAGGACCATCTCAAACTAACAAAACCAATTTCTTTAGTAATAAAAAAAATGTACTAGGAAACTGGGTAACTAATGCCAAACATGTCCCATGTGTTCAACATACCCAAAAAATGACCACACGTAAGGGTTAAATACAAAAATAAATGGAACACAAATCTATACTCCTTTAGGAAAATATATTGAAGATGTTTTTCACATGTTAGTGGCTGAAAACATGGGAGTATTCTGGAATACCAAACCATTTGATGAAAACATGAAAAAACTAACTTGGTATAAGTAATATGAATGTCGTGACTTCCATAAGATAAAAGAACAACTCATAAATATATGCATGCAATTAAAAAACTACGTCCAAGACTTAATTGATCATAAAGAGATACCAATGTAAAGTAATGTAGATATTATTTAATGGATTATATATCACCCCATTTTTTACACTTGGCAAACTCAGACCTTGGTTATTCCTCTCATTTGTGGACCTTTCTTGATTTTATAAGTCTCGCACATACTCTATCTTATGCCCCTTTGCCTATCTCTAGGTCTAACTAGTCTTATGTTGATGATTCAAACATTCTATATTATTTAGAATTTTTGAAACCTATTTATCATCCACCTCTGCATGTTATGAGTATATACCTACTTTATTTTTCCCTATACACTAAATCCTAAAATAGACACCTACATCGATGTAGGTGACCTATTTTGATGCATGTGTCCAAAACCCTAATGTCATCCAACTTAAAAATGCAACATATCCAAATGCATTTATATTAATACAACATCAACCCTCAGCCATTACTCACCTATAAAAGACCAAAAGATACCAAGGAATCTTATCAAAATCATTCTATCAATCATGAAATTGATTAAATTTTCCTTATTTTATCCTATTTCCATATGTGTCATAGTTACAAAACATCTACACGTATAAGTTACTAAAGGAGTAGACCAAGATCCATATTTTCCAAGTTATAAATTAGATCATTATTGTACTTACTTTCCACATATTTCATGATTCACACATAAGACAACACATAGGGGAGAACTACATCAGTATGAGACCCTATTCAGAGTATTGGATATGAAGGTAGTGACCATTGATAAAGGGGTCTTTAGGGTCAGATTAATACCATGTGCCCACTAACCCATTTTTTTCCAAGGTCCTTATGAAGATGAAGAACTAGGGTTTTACAATTTCATGAGGACGATCCATGACCCAGATCTAAATGAGCTAAAGAAAAGATGAATATAAACCCAGAAGCATCTAGGTGAATGCACCATTTTGTAGTAAGTACTATGTATAGGTCAACTACATCAGGTTTAGATAATAACATCGATGCAATAATCCAAGGCTTATGCTAGTGTCTGAGGCTCTAGAGGCACTTAATCCAAACTTTACTAACTATTTTAGAATCACCTTCTTATCTTCTTTCTTCCTATTTCAAATCCATAATGGAGTTAGCATCAAAACCAAATAAATACATTATTTCTTTGTCATTTCCATATCTAGCATATTTGTACTTACTATTTTTAGCCTATCTCACTTTAATGAATTCAATTTATGTTATATCTAAGTTTAACATCTAATTGGCCTGATATAGATATAGTTTAACACCCTTCTACATTGGGTTATCTCTATCCAATTTAACCCTATATAACCCCAATCTATATATTTTTAGGATTTAAAAATTATTGAACTCGATATTTTAACTCCAAACCCTAGGTTAAATTAGGGTTTTTCATTTTTTTCCTAATTTTTATACTTTGTTAAAAATTATAAATTTTTCATTTATGAAACAATGGAAAATATTAATGTAAAAATCCTATTTTAAATGGAAATTAAATAATCATTGATTATTCATCTCATGATTAAAAAGAGCTTAATGGATGCATTTTTGTATGTTATAAGAGATAAAATAAGTAAACAAGATAAAACTAATGCTTATTCACCCGTGATGGTGAGTCCTTAGAAGGTATTGCAACTTATTCCATAGAAATCAATATACCCACAAATGTTAGAGGCATAGCTTATGTCTTACAACCTTCGTTCCCTAAAACTATTAATGCTACATCTACCATTAGGCTAACAATTGTTAAAACTCAAATACAAGTATCTATGCCTATTCAAACCATGATTACGTCCCTTTTGGTGACTACTCAACTTAATAATCTAAATCCCAATGGATCTATAGTTCAAATAATCCTTAAATTTATAAATACCTTGGAGGAGAAGTTTATAAACATTGAACAAAATTCTTTAAAATCTCCTCATGCTATTGATTCACAAGATGTGTAGCATAACACTTTTGCATTTGAGATATATTTTCACCCTTTCAAAACTAGTTTTGTTATAAATAATTTTTCATTATATGATGGCAAAGGTGATCCTAAACATCATATTCAATCATTTTATGTGGCATGTATTGATTATGCTTCCCATGATAAAATTTTGACCAAATTATTCTGAAATATGATTTGAAGTGATTTTATGATTCACCTATCCAATTTTTTAAATAATTTAAACCTCTTTTAGATACATTTTTTTCACACGTTTCCATTAATATTTCCAAAAATGTTTTCTACTCTCAAATTGCCAAAATCAAACAAGGAATAAATGAACCTATCAATGAATATGTCTTGAAACATAATTAAATTTTGGATAAAATGACCAATCCTATGGAAGATAAGGGGTTACAATACATATTAAAATAAATATTGTGATCTATGCAACAATTCAGGGTGACAATTCGAGTGATGGTTCCACCCCAATTGATGATAGAACTTCTAGGAGCCATAAGTTTTGCACTATAGCTCAAATTGACTTACCGTTTGAACCGTTGGAAACCTAAGAATAAGAAAAACATGGTGATATGGCATGGATATTTAATCCATGGATATTTAACCTTGAAAATCCAATTGAAGTGCCCCAAATTTAAATTTTAGTAGTGCAGTCTAAAAATAGTAAGTTTCTAAAAATAGTAATTCCTTGAATTTTGTATTGTTTTAAATCATGGAAGTTAAACCACTTAATCTCCCTTGAGATAGGTGACCTTACACATCCCCCCCTACTTTCAAAATGTGTATAAATGAAGATGTAACCATAAATGGAAATTACACACCTCTTCCCAGAGATAAACATATAGTTGTATTGCGATATTAAGTAATAAAACATCTCTTCTAAGAGAATTCATTGTTACTGTGTTATTTTTGTGTTCTTGAAATATTTGTCAACCATAACATATGAGTTTTGGATTATTGGTATCATAGCAGTTTGTCTTGAGAGTGTATGATCCCGAGGATGAGGTCAGGTTACAAGAAGCTTGGGTGAAAAACAATAGAGCTTCCAAACTATCAACCTATTCACTTCAAACGACTTCAATTGGTGGATGACACTGAGATATAGATCCTTTTAAATAAATGGTGAATGAAACCCTCTAATGGCAACAAGCATAGATGATATAATAATTTTCCCAAATTCTCTAATAACTCTTGATGAGAAATGTTGGCTCTTCATCTATACTTCTTGGCTCCTCATCCATGGAACATCCTTTCAGTGCCTCGACACCCTTCAAGGTTTACATGAATTTTGATATTCCTACATTTGAAGGCAAAATCAATGCTGATGTAGTACAAAATTGGTTAGATCAATTGTCTTCCTACTTCTTTGTAAATGAATTCACCAATGGAGAAAAGATTACTTTTGCTCTTTATAAAGCATCATTGCCCTTGAAAAATTAGTGGGAAGTGTAAAAAAATAAGTTCAATACAAATGACATTGGCCTTAAGGTGGAACCTACCTGGGATGATTTTGTGGAAGTGGTAAAGGAATAATACTATCCCATTGGAGCATATGATGCTCTGTACATATAGTGGCAACACCTTTGCCAAGGTAAGGACCAATCTGTTCAAGATTACATACACATTTTTCATTCTTTGTCTGCAAGATTGGGGATCTAAGAAAGTGAGAAACATAAGACTCTCAAATATCATGGTGGACTACAATGTTACATACAGGGGGAAATAGAACTCTTCAATTTGGTCAGTGAGGCATACAAGTTCACAGTGAGGATTGAGCATAAACATGGTAGAAAGAATATAAAGAGTCATCCTTCAAAATGGAAAGGTGAAATGGAAGATCAAACATGAGGCCAAAATTGGAAGAAAAAGGAGTTTCAAGATAAGAAACCCTAGAAGGGGAAGGATTAAAAATGGCGTGATTACCATAAAACTATAACTCAATCCAAAGAAGAATGTCGATCCACCAAGTCACTACTTTCTAAGTCATAATACTTGACATCTACTACTCTTTCTCATACACAACCTACAATAAAAGAGGACGAACAAGAGATTGTAGATGCTAAGCCCAACACCATCATCACTTCATCACAGGCCCATGAGGAAAGGCTAAATGACAAGGAAAGATTATTTCACTCCAAATTATGGGTAAAAGGTAAGCCTCTACATTTCATTCTTGATAGTGGGAGTCAAAATAATTTAATCTCTTCTAATGTTATGAAAATTTTAAATCTATCCATGAAGCCTCACCCAAATCTATACAGTATTGGATGGTTGAGCCTAGAGAGAGACCTCCATGTCACCCATCAGTGTCTTCTTTCATATGCAATCAAACCTTTCCAAGATGAAGTCTTATGTGATGTGGTTAATCTAGATGTTTGTCATGTACTCCTTGGTCATCCATTCATGTATGATCGACATGGTATCTATGAAGCACGAACTTGAAGAATCACCTTCACTCTTGGAACACAGTGCTACAGGGTACTAGAGGTACCACCTCCCACATTTATCTCCCTAATCAATACTAAGCAATGTAAGAGATTGGTGGAAAAGACAAAGCAATTCATTATCATGGTGGTAAAACCATAGAAATCCAAGAAGGCTAATGTTGCAGTCTTGACTACATAATCAACATAGTAACAAAATTAGATGGGAAAAATCATAGGAGAATATGATGACTTATTTAAGTCACCCACATGAGTTCCACTACATTGCCAGGTAAAACATTCTATTTATTTTATCCTAGGATCACCTTTTCCTAACATTCCTATGTATCACAGATTAGTTTGGAGAATGATGAGATAAAAAGATATATTCAAGAATTGATCCAAAATGGTCACATCAAGCCAAGCTCTTCACCCTATGGCATTCTAATTATACTGGCACCAAAGAAAGATGGAACATGGAGGCTTTGCATTGACTATCGAGCTTTGAATAAAATCATCGTGAAGAATCATTACCCTCTCCAAAAGATTGATGACCTACTAGACCAAATCTATGGTGCAAATTTATTCACCAAAATTGATCTCAAATTTGGCTATCACCAAATTCCCATCGATCCCACTAATATCTGGAAGACTTCATTCAAATCTAAGGAGGGGCTCTTTGAATGGTTGGTTATGCCTTTTAACTTAGCTAACACACCTGCAAACTTCATGAGGATGATGGATGACATACTCATCTACAATAGAACATGGGAGGAACATCTATAACATGTTTTTAAGGTGCTTCAAACTCTTTGGGAGCACAAGTTGTATGTAAATCTTGACAAATGCACATTTAGGATGACAAAAATTTAGTACCTTAGGTATGTTTTGAATGAGCAAGGGGTCCATGCTGATCTAGGAAATATTTGGGATATTCAAGAATGGCCTACACCAAGGACCCTCACACAACTTTACAGCTTCTTGGGTCTTGAAAATTTATATCACATGTTTGTTCTTAGATTTTCACATGTTGCTTGGTCACTAACCCAAGTGACTAAAGGAGGAACTAAAGCTACATTTCAGTGGGGTGAAATACAATAAAGTTCATTTGAGAATTTTAAGAATAGACTTTATTCAACCCCTGTTCTTACCTTATCATATTTGTATCAACCTTCTGAGTTGATGATAGATGCATTTGAATAAGCCATGGGAGCTATCATCATGCAACATGGCCATCCTGTTACATATCACAATGAAAATTTCAATGATATCGTTAGGAAATATTTGAAATATGATAAGTATATCTATGCCATTATGAAAGCCTACAAATAATGGAAACACTACATCTTGGGGAGAGAGATGGGCATCCACACCGACCATAGACCATTAGAATTCATCCAAACGTAGAGCAAACTGTGAAATGAGAGGCACTAAAAGTGGGCCACATATCTTCATCAATTCCATCTAATAATCAAAAACAAAAAAGGGGAGCTTAGATATGGCTATAGATTATCTTAGTCACCCACCAATTACTGCACTCACAACAGTTCTTGACCTGTGTAAACATGAGACTACCACTTGGGGTACTCTGTATAAAGTAGATCTTTCATTTGCTGACACATATCAGGTACTTCAAAAAGGTGAGTATGTTTATTATTTATATTTAAAAGCCTCTGTCATATGGGGAACATCTATGTTTTAGTTCTAAAGCAACAGAAGATGATATAGGAAGCACATTTCAGTAGGATAGTTGGATACTTTGGTGTAGAAAATACATTGGCAATTCTTCAAAAACACTTATACTATCCCCATATGTGAAAGGATGTGGAAGGGTATCTAAAATCTTGCACCCCATGTTTGATAGCCAAGCTAACAAATAAGAAGCAAGGATAATACATGCCATTTACAGAACCAACCAGGCCTAGGGTATCTGTCTCAATGGATTTTCTCTTAGGTTTGCCCACTTCAAAACATGCAAAGGACAGAAAATGTTCAACTATATTTTAGTCATGTATGGCTCTATTTTGGTCTCCCCAAGTCCATTGTCTTAGATCGAGATAGTAAGCTCCTGAGCATCTTTTGGTCCACTCTATGGAAGATGATGGATACCAAGCTGATGAAGTCCACAGCCTTCCATCCATAGACTGATGGTCAGACAGAAGTGGTGAACCACTTGATTATTCACATGATTCAGATGTATAACTCCAAACATCCATGCACATGGGATGAGGGGCTTATTTTCATACAACATGGATATAATTGAGCCCTGCATAGCTTGACCATGCATAGTCCATTCCAAGTATGCTTCAGGTTCCAACCCATGACACAAATTTATATATCCATTCCATTCTCCACCATAGAATACACACCTCATGGAATATCTAAGGTATCAAAAGCAACAAAGTTCATTGAAAAAATGCAACACATCTAGAAACAATCTCATGACATATTGGAGAAGATGAATCGGAAGTATAAGCAATGCCATGATAAACATAATATTGGAAACCATTTTGTTTTTGGTGACAAGGTTTGGTTATGGCTTCAAAAGGAATGACTTGTAGGCCCACACAAAAAAAATTGGCCTCTATGATATTGTCCCTATACCATCACCATAAAATTTGGAGAAAATGCTTTTGAGTTAAACCTACCAGCCTACCTTGGTCTGGATCCAATATTCAATGTGGAGCTCCTCAAACCATATCATCTACCTCTGTTGGACACTTCAGCCCTAGAAGAAAAACTAGACATTGACAAGATTGATCCATAGATTTTTGCTCTAGTGGAGGAGGATCATATTGTGGACACCTGGATGAAGACAACAAGAGGACACTCTATTCTACTTTATCAGGTGGTCAAAAGGGGCCATCTTAGCCACCAAGGGGAGTGGCTCATAGAGAATCAAATCAAGAGACAACTACCATAACTAATGAGGAACATTAATGTAATGGGGATCATTGATTCTCAAGGAGGGAGGAATGATCTAGGAAATAATTTAGGTGATAATTTGGGTGATGGTTCCACCCCAATTGATGATGAAACTTTTGGGACCCATAACTTTTGCACCGTAGCTCCAATTGACTCGTCGTTTGAACTGTTGGAAATCTAAGAAAGAGGATAATGTGGTGAGATGGAATAGAGATCTACTTGATGGATTTTTACCTTATAAAACCCAATGTAAGTGCCCTAAATTTTAATTTTAGTAGTGCATTCTAAAAATAGTAAGTTTCTAAAAATAGTAATTCCTCAAATTATGTATTTTTTCAAATCATGGAATTCAAAACACTTATTATCCCTCAATATTGGTGACCTTACACATCCTCCCCCTACTTTAAAAATGTGTATAAATGAAGATGTAACCCAAAATGGAAATTAGACATCTCTTCCCAAAAATAAACATATAGTTGTATTGTGATCTTGAGTAATAAAACATCTCTTCTCAGCGAATTCATTGTTAGTATGTTATTTTTGTGTTCTTGAAATATTTTTCAACCAAAACATATAAGTTTTGGATCATCTTGCTTTCTCATTTACATGAGTGCGTTATTTTCAAGGAGTT
This sequence comes from Torreya grandis, assembly GCA_037957365.1. Classification (NCBI taxonomy): domain Eukaryota; kingdom Viridiplantae; phylum Streptophyta; class Pinopsida; order Cupressales; family Taxaceae; genus Torreya; species Torreya grandis. The sequence goes on from JARHVA010002689.1 coordinate 2,369,075, forward strand.
AAAATATTTTGATGTTTTATGTCATGTTGTATGGGACCATTAAATGAAGCTTGTTTAATTAAATAGTCTCAAGTATGTAACAAACAAATCAAATAAATATAAATCTAGTACCAAATTTAAAATCAGACCAAGTTATAAGGTAAAACATCCTAATCCTAAAAAGGAAGCAACTACCATGGTTAACACAATTTTAAAATAGCCTAATCAGCTTTTCTTATCCAATGCACTAAAAATATAGTTCTAACATTTTTATAAGTCTATAGTTTCATTACTCCCATGGTTAAAAAATGTTAGCTTATATCTCTGCCTAATATTATAGAGGTTGATATGAGAATACCTATACAAAAAATATATATTGTGAATGCTTGTTGTGATTATAATTAGGGACCAGGGAATTCTATGAACAAATGCTTTACCTTGAATTATAAGGTCTAAGACCTTATTGATGACCAAAATATTGAATTTGATGTTCTTCCTTAGGACTTAGTTTCAAAACCTAGTGATTACCAAAAATAGAAAATATTTAACAATCCTTTTTAAGACCATTTTAAGAAGGACCCAGAAGTGTAAATGGCATATAATGCACATCCTCCTCCATCACATTATTCACACTCATTATATGGGATTATTGGTAGTTAAAAATGGAATACATCTCTAATGATTCAAAGAACTTTTATTTCTTTTGATGATAGTAATATTAAGGATGATGACTCTAATACTCATTATTTATTCATTCAATAATTCATTGATCACCAATGTATACATATGGTCATGATTTATAATGGTGAAGGTGATAACATTTGCACCATGACATTACTTATGCACTCGGGTTATACTCATCATGGTTTTTGTCCTTCTAGTAGATCAGTTAGTCCATTCAATGGGACCTCCTAGAAGGTCCTTGGTTAGATTGACCTACCTTTACAGGTTGGTCTTGCATATGTGATTACTACCTTTTAAGTTGTAACTTCCATGAGCATCTTTGATATGTTATTGGGAAGACCTTGGAGCCATAAACATTGAGTAATACCTTATATAGTGCATGGGTATGTTATATACTTCATGCGAATTGGGTAATTAAAATTTGTAAAATTCTATATGATCATCCTCTTGAACAAGAAAAACCTAAACTTAGGTAGCTAATTACCAAACCTAGTAAGATTAATCCACTACAAAAGACAATCCCCTTTACTAGGCAACCAATACTATATAAACCATTACATCAAAGACATATATTAGATTTCATGGATTCCTCATCTACTACACACCATGTTGAGATATCTAAAGAACCTACACAAGTTCCTCTTAATTACATTCCAAAGAAACCACAAATCACACAAAGATTGGTCCCACAAACCCATACTCCTTCTATTTTCCCTTCATGACCATGAAGTTCTATTATCCACACATAGATCTCCACACACACACACACACACACACACACACACACACACACACACACACATTTCACCTATGCATGTTTCTCGATAGCATCACCAAATTATAACACTAGGTTCATAGTGGGGATATATCTATGATCACGCTTTGGATGGAATCATAGGATAGTCTTTCCATTTCACATTCCAAAATACCAAAAAAATTGAAAAACATTCAAAAAATTCAAAAAAAATTATGACACCTACATGTTCTATTGGTTCCTTGGAATCTATGTGTTAATTCCATGTTATTGGATGGCATATCAGTTAATCATACATACACATGTGTGTCACACTTCAATGTGATTATGATACAAGCATACATAGATACATGATCTATTCCTATTTCAGATGTAGGGCCTTCACTCTACTCATGTCATATAGACATTGGGGATATTTGCTTCTTTGATCAAGATACTTATAGGTTATGTGGTTCAAGGATGAATTTTCATTTTAATATTTGAGCTTATCTACACTTACACATGCCTTTATCCATGATTATATATTTCACAAGGTACTTGATATGCTATGCACATGAAGTTTTTTCCTAACACATTTAATCCATGATTTAATATGATATGTTTATGTTGGTTTATTATGCTTTCCTTTAAGCACTTACTTGAGTGCCTTGCCTTGTTATTTTCTTACTTTTTTGAGCATTTGAATGTGGTCCTTTGTTTTCATCCCCCCATGCCTATTTGTTCTTTCTTTGACATTTGAATATGCCATCGTTTATTGTATGGACATTCAATATGTCATATTGCTTTTTTGGATATTTGACTAAGTCATGTCCCTTGGACTATGTAGCATTTAGACATGATCATTGTTTATGGTCTCCTACGACCATTATATGTTGACTTCATTTTGAGTGCTCTCTTGTGTGTGTTTGGTTTAATCTTTGACATTGTACTATTACTAGATATATGTTTCGATGATCCTTATAATGCATTTTAGGCCTTCATCTAGTCACATTGTTCTATGCACTTTAATGCTACATTTACCTTCACATATTATTATATATGCTACATGGTTTCATTAATAGATTATACAATTATCTTATCCTTCCGAGGTGAGGTAACTACTAGTTTTGATTCTTATCTCACCTCAAAGTGAGGCATATCAGTGGGTTCGTGTCATAACGAGATGTTCTTCACATTTGTATAGCTTGTCAATTCAATGGGGGCATGCTTTGGAATCATGTTTTCCACACGTATTCATTATTTAGTACTGATACCAAGTTTTAAATTCAATGGGAGCATGTCATATAAGAATGGATTACACACATTCAAAAAAATTAGATTTAATGAGGGCATGCCATATTAGCATGACTTACACACATTTATAGTTTTTAGATTCAGTGGGGGAATGCTTTAGAAACATGTTCTGCACACATATTCAACAATCATTATAGTGGTGGCATGATTTTAAAATGATTCCTTCGCATTGGCACTTATTTAAATTTGTTGATTTTTTCATATATAGTGGGGGTATGTTTTGGAAGAATGTTATCCACACATACATAGTTTTTGAATTAGATAAAGTAAATAATTATATATTTTGGATTCATAGTTTTGGTATAATTATATATATTTATACCATTATTATAAATAGTTTTATCATGAGACATATATAAGGTGCATATGCTATACAATGTGAATATAATATTAAAAAATCCAAATTAGTTTTATATTTCAAAACTCTTTTATGGACTATCACTATATCTTAGAATTTTATGCTCTAATACCTAGGATTGAATTTTAGGGACTAGATCGAGCGAGTCTACTATAATAGTTAGTTCACTTTTAGTATGGTTTAGGTGATTAAATCACTAAATATTTCCAAGTTTTTAAGCTATAGTCAATTGTATCATCTCGCCTCACTAGGTTATAAGTATCACTGAGTTGTACGGTTGAGTTAAACTCAAGTACCGGGTGGCAACTCATATTTTATTCAAGGTTGGGGGCATAAGTCTTCCAATATATTTGTATCTCTATCTTATTAAATACATGAAATTTATGTATTTATTTGTATTTGTCCCGATCTTAGTTTCAAATCCTTATAATGATACATCTTTTCAAATCAACTTGTCAATATTTAAGGTGGTTGTATTGATACACATGCATAATCCTAAACCTTACTCTTTCAATTTCAATCATTTAAAATAATTTAAATTATAGATTATATGAACTAAATATATATTATAACATGCTCTTGGTTTCAGGTTAGTCACCTATAAATCACTCTAGTTGGGCTCACATAAAGGCAAGGTGTGTTATAAACACCCATGTACGCATTCATTTTTTTTAAGCTAGGAATTTCATTACTAGATTAACGGGGGAGGGGGTAAATGTAGACACATTTTTATGGATTATATGTCACCTATCTTGTACACTTGGAAAACTTAGACTTGGCTATTCCTCTTAATTCTAGACCTTTCTCACTTTCAAAAGTCTTGCATATGTTGTATCTTATGCCCCACAGCCTATCTATTTGTTTGACTTATCTTATATTGATGACCCAAACATTATATATTTCCTATAATATTTAAAACCTACTTATATTCCACCTATGTAAGTTATAATTTTTGTACCTATTTTCTCATTCCCTAGACACTAGCATCAAAGACAAATACTTGTATCGACATAGGTTTCCTACTTTGATGCAAGTGTCTATTGCCCTAAAGTCATCCAATTTGTAAATGAAACATATCATAATGTATTTCCCAAGTGATTTAACATGATTTATTTATCCAAATAGATTGATATAAATATAATATCAACCCTCACTCATTCCTCACCTATAAAAGACCAAAAGAGACCAATGCAACATATCAAAAACATTCTACCAAGCATTCAATTGAGAAAATCTTCCCTATTTTATCATATTTCCATTATTATCATAGGGACCACACATCTACGAGTTTGATGTACTAAAGTATTATACTAAGATCTCTATTATCCAACTTACAAGATATGCCACTATTTTACCTACTTTCCACATATAACATGATTCATACATAAGCCAACACATAGGGAAAAGTTACATCAATCTGAGGCCCTCTTTGGAGTATTATATATGTAGGTAGTGCTCATTTATATAGGAGTCTTTGGGATTATCTTGGAATTGTATGCCCACTAATCCATTTTCCCCCAATGTCATTATGAAGAGGTAGAACTAGGATTTTTCAATTTCATGAGGAGTGATAGTCTATGGACCAAATTTAAATGCACCAGAGTGAAGACAAAGACAAACCCAAAATAATCCAAGTAGTCAAATCCTTTTCCAACAAGTATTCCATATTAGACACCTAATTTAGGTTTAGATAATAGCATCAACATAATTATTCAAGGTTGATGCTAGTTTTGGAGGCTCCATAGGCACTTAATCTAGAATTTTATGATTGTTTGAGAATTAAATTTTTGTCTGATTTATACTTATTATAGATATAGAACTATGTTATCATTAGAACTAGATAATAATATTATTTATTTGTCATTTTGATATATAGCATAGTTTTACTTACTACTTTTATCTTATCTCAGTTTAATGAATCCAACATATGTTATATTTGATTTTATCATATAATTAGCCTATTATATAGATAGTTTATCACCCGTGTACAATAGCCTATCTCTATCCCCTTTAACCGTAGATAACTAAAATCTAGATATTTTTAGGGTTAAATAAGTAATGCATCCATATCCAAAAACCCCAAATGTAGTGATATACCAAGATCCATTTCTAAAACATGACCAAATTCAATCAATAACTAAGGCTAAAATATGAAAATAAAATCAATTCCAAGAAGTATATGTATACATTTTACATAGTCATTAGTCATATATGACATATGGATAATCACATTGTAACCATCAAAATCAAAACCCAAGATTCCATGGTTACAACTACGCACACAAAAATACTTTCCCAAGGCCTTCATTGCCTAATTATGAAGGTAAATAAAATAACATCGAGTAACTTGAGATGACACCTACATGTATATCCATTAGAGACCTTCTCAAAATATCTAATATTTACAAAGATATCTTATTTAAAGCCTTACAATATTCAAGACTCCCAAATTAGATTGACCCATTGAAATTCCAAGTACTTATTGGAAACTTGTCCTAGATCCACAAAAAAACCTTTGACAAAAATGTCATCTCTCCCATAGGTCCATCTGATAACTTACCCTTATACATTGAATCCATCATTATAAAACATAAATTCAAAAGGGTACTTATAGATAATAGATTTCATCTATATACTTACATCTTGATTAACCCTAAATTTGATATGGATCCTAATGGGATAGATTTCATTAAAAATATAGAATATAAGAAGCATAAGGTGATAAACAGATCTATAGTAGGCCAATAAATTACAAACTTATATAGAACATACACTAAATTTATTATGCTGAGATATGTTAAAAATAAGAAACATAACTATGCTAGATATTATAATGATAATGAAAAAAAATATTCTCAGTTGGTTCTAATGGTAATATAGATCTAGATCTAGAAGAGGTAGAAATTAGATTGGAATAATATTCTAAAATAATCACCAAATTATGGATTAAGCACCTTTGTGTCCTTAGACACGTGTCTTCTTGGGATGATTATATTGGAATTATTATCTGGATAAGATGAAAATGTTTAGTATAAAATAACTACTAAAACTAGATGTGACCACTTGGATGCTTTTGTGTTTTGTGTCAGCTTTAATTTAGTGCATTCAAATGTAGATGATGGACTATCACTCCTTATCAAATGATATAACCCTAATTTTTCATCTTCATATGAGATACAAGAAAAATGGGTTAGTGGGAACATAGTGTTGATCTTTCCCAAAGGCCCCTCTATTAATGAGCATTGCCTACATAGCTAACACTCCTAACAAGGCCTTAGACTTATGTAGTTCTCCCATACATTTTGTCTTGTGTTTGAATCATGCAATTAGTGATAAGTACAATAGTGACCTATCTTATATATTTGAAAATATACCTCTTGTGTTTCTCCTTTACTACTTTAGACTTAAAAATGTGTTGTCTTTATGACTGATATACAAATAAGAGAAAATAGGAAATCTTTACTCACTTGAATGCTTGCTAGAGTGTTTTTTTTAAGTTACCTTGGTCTCTTGAGGGCTTTCCCAGGTGATGAATGAATGAGGGTTGACATTATATTTATACTAATCCTCTTAGAGAATACATCAAACTAAATAACTTAGGATGACATTTATGATATGTTTCATTTAAAAAATGGATAACTAGACACTTGCATCAACATAAGACACCTAGTCAACATAGGTGTCTGAATGGGACACAACTGTTCAAGAAGAAAGAAATAAGCCACATGTATAGAACTTAAAGAGGTGGAAGATAAGTATGTTGATAAATTAATGGGAAATATATAAGGTTGGGGTTTACAATACATAGGTAAAACTAAGAGATAACCAATGCACATAGACATATAGCAAATGTAAGACTTATAGAAGCAGAAAAGGTCTAAAACTAAGAGGAAAAATTAAGTTCTATATTTTCCAAGCGTGTAAAACTAAGGTGGCATATAATACATAAATATCATCTATATTTTCCCTCACTCTAATTTTACTAGGATGTGAAGTCACTATTCATGGCCATTATTCATGGTGATGTGACATGTTGGTGATGTGGATAGTTAGTTATGTGTCTTTTGGGTGATGGGGCATGGCTCGTGGAAGATATTCTAAGTTTTAAATATTATGAGACCTTTGGAACATTTGAGAAACCAAGGCACATGTTGGATACCATTAGAACATGTGGGAGACCTTTGGTACATGGAAGAATTTTGGCACATCTGGGAGACCAAGGCACATGTCAGAAACCTTTGGAATATGTGGGATTCCTTTGGCACATGTGTGGTACCTTTGTCACATGTGGGAGACCTTTGGAACCTATGGGAGACTAAGGTCCATGTGGAAGACCTTTAAATTTGGGGATACAATTGTTCCTATTGTTTAATAGTGCTCCCACCCAAGTCTAGTGCATTTTTTATACCACTATTCATTATCTCTCTCTTTTTTATTATAAATTATATAAAATCATGTGATATCCATTTTATTACTCATATTCTTAGAGGATCCATGAAATTTTGTTCTTGCATACTTGGAGGATGGAGCTTGGAGTCTAAGTTATGCCTAGTTCACAACTTGAATGCTTTAGGAGTATGCATTGAGTGCTTGGTTGTTAGCACTAAAGGATTTGGTAAAGGAGATGTTGTAGAAGAGGGTTGATGTTGAGATTAATATGAATTTTAGAAGCTACCATTTTTACCATGGTTTTTTTCCTTGGTTGTTTTCAAGAGTTTTTTAGGTAATCTATTGTGTAATGTGTTCCCTTTTGTCTCTTTATTTATAATTTTTTTTTTAAAATTTTAATTAATTGACCTTTAGGATATATCTCATTGATCTAACATGCAGTATCATATTTTTTATTCCTAATATCTCATATCAGAGCCATGGTGAAAAAATTCATGTGTGCATGTTTTTTTTATTGGATATTTTGTGCATGTTGAATCTACTATGACAGGAGGAGAAACTAAGTTGGAGATTAAAGTAAAATTAAAAAAAACTATTTTTGAATATATAGCACTATTGATGAAGGTGGAGGATATCTTGGTGAAGATCCTATTCTCTTCATGTTGTTTAAAATAAGCCCATAAGAGATTTGAAGGAGAAAGCTAAAAAAACTTTACCAAACAAGTCAGTATCCTACACAATGTTCCTATTGGATAAGTAACTCTACAGCTTTAGGAACATGCTGGTCTCCTTTGGATGAGGTTGAAGACAATACATAACCTTGTTATGGTTATTGGAAACAAACAAAAAGGGTGTTGATGTGGTATCTTACTAACCACATGTTAGCTGAAATGCAAATGAAGAAAAATAATCCATTCAATGGAAGGAGGTACATATAAACTTGAAGCTATGTATTTTTTGAAGTCATTGAGGATGAGGAAGATGAAAATGTAGATTAACAAGTGAGACCTGGTGTTCTTGAAAGGAGAAAGCTAGTGTTGACCATATAAATTAGGGTGCTGAAGTGTTGTATATATGGTTGTCACATTGTGTACATAGACTAAATCATGGACTAATATTGGAGACACATGAGTTGGCATTTTGGAAACATTTGATAGAGCATGATTTATTTCATGTGCATTCTTGAGGATTAAAAACTTGGTAGGTGAAATAATGCACCAAATAGCACAACAACTTCCCTTGAGCTATGATCGATCCACTTGAGTCATGTTGATAGATTGAAGTCTATGTAGATAAGTTTATTTTTGGCTTATATGAAATATTCTCTCCTCACTACTATAAAGTGTGTGCATGCACTACTTTCTATTCAAGGAGATGGAGCATTGTTATTCTTACATGATGATCTCTTTGTGAAAGGATAGATAGTTTGATGAGGTAAAGGTATTGATAGTTTGTAGATTGAAATAATTGTACAAGTAGGTGCAGACACAACACATTTAGTAACGGAATCTTAGAGCCTTCATGGAGAGACAAAGTGTTTATTAGATACTATTTATGTGTGTTATTGACATGTTGGATGTAGTCCCCAACATGATCATTATTGTGATGGCTTAGTAGGGACATAAAGGATGAAGGTTATATGAGGAACAAACCAAGGATGGGTATGCATAAGGATAGGTTATCAAAGAATCAACCTAATTCTTAAATTTTGAGTTGTCTTCTTAGGAGTGTCCTAGAGGAGAAGAAATGTTGTGTCCTATGTATTGGATTCATCAGGAGTAGGAAGCCTCATGTTGCTATGGTGAGATATAAATTGGGTATTCCCAAATAATCATATTTTTTGAGCGATTCATGGTAGAATACCAATTGGTGGATTGGTCTATGGATAAGTGAAAAGTCACTTCAGGTTCTACAATCTACTATGGAGGATTAGTTATTGACAATGTCATCAAAGGTAGAAAAATTTTAGTTGTCCAATCAAACTTCTACTAGGTCTGTGTCAAGGTAACAGAGGACATAGATAGACAACTAGTTATATAATACTTAGGTGTGGTAAAACCATGTGTATATTGAATTTAATTAGAAGTATGTTAGGATGTGAATTCAATATTCATGAATCACTATTCACATGTACTATTCATGGTCATTATTCATGATGGCATGGCCTACTGGTGATGTAGATGGTTAGTGATGTGGCTTGTGCATAATGTGGCTGATTAGTGATGTGGAAGGGGCCCATAAAAGGTATCCCATGAGTGATCAGGTTGATGTGATGGGAGAGGGGATTATGGGTTTATTCTTGATAGTCACATGGGTGTTGTCACATGATGTAAAAGACAAAATGGTTGGTGTGGGTTTCTTTCCTAGATGGGTCCAAGATTCCCATGTGTGAATAAAGTCAAAAGGTGATTGAAAGCACCTTTTAAAGTCATGTGGTCACATGGAGAATGAATATAATAAAGCTAATATAGTAGACTAATCTCACATGTGTGTGGGAGATAATGGTTTTGGGCCACATGGAGATGACACATGTTCTTATCTAAAGTAAAGATGTCTTAAAGAATTTTGCACATAAAAACAACAAAAAAACACTATGTATCACATGACATCCAACTAAGTGTTGCACATTTTTTGAACGATTTCATTCTCTCTCTCATCCTCTTGTTGTAAATTCTATTAATGAGCATGCATATCTTCATTGTAACTCATACAATTAGTGGATCCATACATGCTTGTGATTTCATACTTTGAGGTTGGATCCTATAAGATAGATTATATTTGGTTTGTAACCTAAAAATTATTGGAGAATATATCAAATTAAATAACTTAGAATGACCTTTAGGATATGATTCATTAAACAAATGGACAATTTTAAGGTACTGGACACTTAGATCAACATAAGACACCTCATCAACATAGGTGTCTGACTGCAATGTAATTATCTAAGGAGAAAGAAAAAAGGCACATGTCTATAAGTTTTAGACATGGAATATATGTAGGTTTGTAATTTTATAAGACATATATAAGGTTAGGGTTATTATAATACATAAGTAAAACCTAGATATAATGAATTAACACAAACATATGGCAAATGTGAGAATTATAGAAGCAAAAAAGGTCTAAAACTAAGAGGAATAACTAAGGTCTATATTTTCCAAGTGGGTAAAGCTAAGGTTCAATATAATAAATAAATATCATCTATATTTTCCATCCATTTAATATTTTAATTAAATTTATAGTTTAAGTACAAAATTAATGCGTACTTGGGGTGTATAACATACCTTGTATTTATTTGAGTCCAATTTGAGTAATTTACAGGTGACTAGCCTACAATAATGAGTATGTTACAATATATAATCAGTGAACATAATATTAAATTTAAAGTATTAAAATGATTTAAATTGAAATATAATAAGGTTTATGAGTACACCCATTTATCGATAAAACTATCTTGCATTTTGGAAATTTCATTTCCAAGATGTATCATTATGAATCACTGAAACTAAGATTTGGATAAATATGAATATGGAAAGTGCATATATCCAAGGAGAGAGAGAGAGAGGGAGAGGGAGAGAGAGAGAGGGAGAGAGAGAGAGAGAGATGAGAGAGAGAGAGAGAGAGAGAGAGAGAGAGAGAGAGAGAGAGAGAGAGAGAGAGAGAGAGAGAGAGAGAGAGAGAGAGAGAGAGAGAGAGAGAGAGAGAGAGAGAGAGGGAGAGGGGGGGAGAGAGAGAGAGAGAGAGAGAGAGAGAGAGAGAGAGAGAGAGAGAGAGAGAGAGAGAGAGAGAGAGAGAGAGAGAGAGAGAGAGAGAGAGAAGAGAGAGAGAGAGAGAGAGCATGCTCCCCAACCTTCAAGAAAAATTAGATTACCACCTGGTAGTTGAGACTAACTCAACAATATAATACAATCATACTTATAACTTGGTGAGTGTGATTGAACTAAGTCAACTCACACTACAAAACTAGTGAGGCTAAATGATAAATCAATTCCAACCTTAAAACTTAGAAATAATGATTTTTTTAATCACTTGAATCAAACCCAAGATTTTAAAACTACTATAATAGATTGGCTCAATATAGTCCATAAAAGTCCAACATGGTGCGTGATGTCTATATACAAGGAAAATAAGACAAATTTATAACTTATCTTACTCAATATTATCCAATCTTGGATAAGGTAATCAACTAACTATCCTCTTAGAAAAGCATTTTTATATCAATCTCATGATGAATAATGGATCCTCTAAACCTACACTAGGGTATTTCTTATGACACAAAATAAAAGAAGAGGTTTCCAAGGCCTTTAGTCCAATGTTGTTTTGTGATAACACTAGTTGGTTCTTATGGCACAAATGGGGAATATAATAAAAAAGTAAAGATAATTCTATCTAATATAGCATAGAAATAATTTAAGAAATGAAAGATATAATTCAGTCTATTATCTCTAAAACATCCACTTATCAAAATATGAAGGGATATGAATATACTTACCTTGTTGAAGTGAAACCCTCATGTCTCAATCTCTCCCTTGGATAATGGTGGTTTTAACAAGGTTGTTATGGATTTTAAAGATCACAAAGATAAATAATATCTATGCTAAAATTATTCTCCTATTCATCCAATACCTCCATAAGAAAAGTGCCATTTATCCATGGTAAAAACCTATAATACTTCTCCTATGCATCCAAGACCTCCACAAGAAAAGTGCCATTTATCCATGGCAAAAACCTATGTGATGAAACCTCTTATTGATGGTATAAGTAGATTTTAGATTAGTAATGATGCACAATTGAATGATCCCTTATTTATAAATGAAATTAAGCTGGTGCTTATACCCACTGATTGACCCTAAACCCTCTCGAGAATTTAGTTGATGAAGTCAATACAGTCGACTTTATTATGTGGAAAATAGAGTTTTTAGGTTTATAAATATGTCAACTTGGGCCCACATAGTTATGTAACATGAACTAAATCCATAATATGGTTGACCTAGTTAATGTAGTAGGAAAAGTGGTGAAAAAGGTTTTTTTGTTTAGGCAGGGAGTACTTTAGACATTGTTAGTGTAGGTATTTATTTTCCAAAATTTATTTATTTAGGAATATTATATTTTATCAGATGGAGTTTTCCTAAATTTTGGGACATGATTACTTAGGTGGAGTTAGTGTATCATAGGTGTCATAGTTTTCACTAGAATATTAGGATGTAACTCCTTTGACCACCATTTGTAGTGGAGTTACCCTTGTATTTCAGACTTCTTTAACCACCTTTTGTGGAGGAGTTACAATTATATTATAGGGGGTCTTTGAATACCATTTGTGGAGGATTTACATAGCACTAATATATATACACTTCACTTGAAGAGCTTTATCACTTAACGAATATTGGGCTTTCTCATTTTTTATTATCTCATGCAATACTTGTCTTTTGATTTCATTCTTGCTTCAACTCATTGTTGGTGTGCACTTAGATTTGTCTCATGTCACCATTTGACCTTTTCACTTCTTTTAATTAGACTTGGATCAAAGTATGATATGGTCTCAGATGAATTTGATAAACATTTATCTGATTTTATGCTATTATATTTCATTTTAAAATCTTGAGATTAATTGTGAGGAGATTTTTTTGAGGTGTTGAAAAAACATTTAGGGTTCTTTTTGAAATATTAAAAACCTCAATATTTTTATGATGATATTTACTTAAAAAAAAGGGAATTGTTGTCTTTTGGTGGCATTATTGTTTCTAGTGTGAAACAGAGTTTATAGCCTCTCAAAGAGCTCTCACAAACCTGAACACTATCTACTACTTTTCATGTATAGATCAAAGGCCCAAAAACCTATTGGATATCCTTCCATTATAGTTTGAACTTGCCACAATTGTATATGGTCTGATCATGCTCTATTTGGGGTCATGTCATGATCAGTTTAGTGTCATCCATCACTTTCTATTCTGGTTCATACCTTTTCTTTGATCGACACCCCAAATTACTATATCCACACACCATTGGAGTTTCTTAAAACATTCTTAAGTTATTAAATAATTACTCATGCCTCCCATGACCTATTTTGATGTCATTGAGTGTTAGTTTTCCTTTCATAACCTGTCGACTCATATGGTTCCCCTACATATTTACAATTATCACATGGTTTTCAGTTGAGATTTGGTAGTCTTTTATCCTCCTACAATTATCACATGGTTTTTAGGTGAGATTTGGTAGTCTTTTATCCTCCTCCAGCATCACCAACCTCGTATGTCCAAATGTCATCACCATTCCAATCTCTCCATGATTGGTAAAACCCTTGAAAGTTGGAAACCACCTTTTTCTTGATTTGTGATATTGACAATTTAAAAAATGGTTTTCTAAGTGGTGGGAAAATATTTTTTTATCCACTTTATAATAAATGACTAAAACTAATTTTTGAGTTATAAAGTATTTATTTAAAAGAAGAGTGGGGGACATATATTTCTCTTAAAGAGATTTTGTAAAAGAGAGATTTTAAATTATGGAAATATATTTGGGGGGCAAAAAATTAAGTAAGTTATTTTTTTATAAAAAAATTATTTTATAAACATTTTTTATTATTTTTGTATAAAAAAAATATTGTGTTGTGAGTTTAAAAATGTAGGAGAATATTATTATTGAGGGCACTCTTTTTATCCTTGCTAGACAAAGACTGAAGGGTGAGGTCTAGTTTGGCAAGTGGCCAAAGCCCCTCCCATTCAAAACATCTTTTCTCTCTCTCATTTTATTAAATTTTACTTGCTTCCTTAGACACATTTTAGTGGATTTTCATGTCCTCATCTTATTTTCAAAAACATGTCATTTTAACTTGCACCAATTAACCAAGATGCACTTTCACCTGATTACGACATCTTTTGATTATACATTTGTAATATTTGAGGAGATATTTTCTATTGATAGTTCAAGGGGGTGTATTTTCTAGCACTTTTCATTATTTTCTACACTTTCATTTGTATAACTACAACTTACACTACTACCACAACTCAACTCATCACTAAAATGGATTCAAGTTTAATCAACCCACTAACTTCCATTAATTATCATGAATGGAAAATCAAGAATACAATCATTCTAAAGAGTAAATGTTTGTGTAGGATAACCATGGGTGATGAAATTAAACCTATCATATATTCAATGAAAGTTAAGTCGTATAACAGTAATGATGAAGCCTTTGGGATTTTGTGACTTTTTATAACACCTAATCTCCTATTTTACTTAGATCTTACAAAATCACCTAATAATGTATCGACCATTCTAGGAAAGTTATTTTTAGAGAAATATGTGATGAGAGGTCACAAACTTAAGAATGAACTCATTATCCCGAGTCTTATCAACTTTGACACCCTTTAGGATTTCTTCACTAAGTTCAAGTCCTTGAGATTATAGTTGACATAATGTGGAATAGAAAATAAAGATGACCACCTTATTCTTTATATCCTCTCAAAACTAGGTCTTGACTATTTAGTATTTGTATCTACTTTTCATGCCACTAAAACTGCTTTGGTCACTACATGGAAACTACCCTCTTTAGATGATTTCATTAATGACTTAACCAGATAATAAGACAAGCTGATCTAGATGGGCACATTGAAGTCCATAAAACCTCAAGCCCTAATTTATAAGAATGGGAAAGAAAATATTTTAAACAAAAAAAATAAGAAGAAGAAAAACAATGATCAAGAGAAGAATAAATAATCAACACCTACCAAAACCAACCCTTAATCCTCCTCTTACAATGACAAACCTAAGAAAGAAAACGTTAAGTGTGCCTAGTATAAGAAAAATGGCCATGATGAACAAAAGTGCACGAAGAAGCAAATAAATAACCTAACTCATCTCCTAAAGAATAAAAACATAGGTGTTCTATTATTTATCAAATAAAGTTCATGAAACCAATATTATACTAACACAAAGGGTAAGGGGAAAGAGAAAGAAAAGGGCAAGGCTCTTGTAGTAATTGCAATTATAAAATATTCATGGGTTATTGAATCAAGTGTTTCTCACCACATGGGGTCATCATTAGTTGAGTTTTCTTACTTAGAGCCTTGTAGTATGTCTTCTATCAGTTGGGTGATGACACTTATGTATTAGTTGTAGAGACACGACCTACTGAAATGGAAGGAGGAACATTCAATAATGTTTGAAGTGTCCCTTCGCTTTCAACCAATCTCCTATTAGTGTATCAAATCACTCATATTTACAAAGGCATGAGGGTTGAGTTATAACCATATTCAAATATCATTAGGGATATGCATAGTGATTCTACAATGACAGTGGGTAGGGAAGATCGACAAGATAGGTTATATATATTCTCACATTCTACACTTGATTCTTCTCATATTGTATGACTGAGTCATTCAATTGGATTTAGTAAATTATGACATGAGTAGTTTAGCTACCTTAACTACAACTACCTTGAACAACTTATTAAAAAATTAAAAGGTCATAGGCTTTTCTCAAGTGCAATTCTATATAGGAATTTTTGAAGGTTGCCCTCTTGAAAAGCATCCTAAATCAAAATTTGACAAAAGCAAAGCTTGAAGTGATTCACAAGCATTGAAATTTTTATATAGTGATGTATATGGACCTTTGTCCAATCTATCTTTTACCAGGGATAAGTACATTTTCACTTTCATTGATTATTTATTGAGATATACATGGGTATAATTTCTTAAGTGAAAGTCTGAAGTATTTGAATATTATCAAGAGTTCAAGGGATTTGTTGAGAAATAATCTGAGAAATCCATCAAGGTTCTTCTAACTGACAATGGAGGTGAGTAAGTTAGCAATAAATTTGAGTTGTTTACACCATAAGTTGGATTGATTTATAGTGGATAGTTACTTACAATTTTTTATAGAACAAAGTTACAGAACATGAGAACATATCCTTGAAAGATATGGCTAACTATGTGATTCAATATAAGTTCTTAGCACCTCACTATTGGGCTAAAGACATTAATTATGCTTGTTATATTTAGAATAGGGTTCCTCACAAAGCTTTGAAAGGCATAACAACCTTTGAATCTTAGCATGGAAACAAACCTAAAGTTGAAGACTTTAGGATTTTTATATCTTTAATTATGGATCATATATTGAAAAAGATATGCAAGGCTATGGAACCTCAGTCAAGGCTCTGCATCTTTGTAGTCTATCTAGATGGTGTCAAGGGGTCATGTCTTCTACATGAAACCACACATGAGTTGTTCATAGAAAAAAAGGTTCACTTTTAGGAGAGTGCTAACGACTCAACACTAGACACTTCTCTTTCATTAGATTAACTTAGATTTGATGATTATTCTTTCAAATTTAATCATCTAGAGTAAGATCCTAAGATAGGGACTTCTTCTTCTAGTTTTGACAGTGAGGGTAGTGATGGGGAGTCTTTTACATCCACGTCTAGTCATGTTTTAGAGAATGATGTTTTTTCACTTGACTCACCCACATCCAAGCCCCTTTGGTCTAAATAAACACTTAAAATTGTAGGCAATTGGGTAGGGGATCTAAAAGATGATAGACATAATCAGGCATATTATCAAAGTGGCCCACATGCTCTATTTGCTTTAGTTTTAGATCCATAGATGTTCTAAAAGGCTTCAAGCATACCTGAGTGGGATAGTGATATGTAAGAAGAATATTCTTCCTTAATAAAAAATCACACTTAGAATTTGATTTTACTTCCTAAAGGAATGAAGATGGTTTGATGTAGGTGGAGATATCAGATCAAGTTTATAGCAGATGGTTTGGTCGATAAGTATAAGGCATCATTGGTTGATAAGGGTTTTTTAATAAGTAGATAACATTTACAACTTAGAGACCTTTGAAAATATGGTAAAGATGATTTTGATATAACTTACACTAGCTATAGCCATAACACATGGTTAAGATGTGCACCAGATGGATGCAAAGACTGATTTTATTCATAAAGACCTTGAGGAGGAGATATACATCAAACAACCACCTAGGTTTATTCAAGACTCATGTTTAGTTTATAGACATAGGAAATCCATCTATGACCTCAATCAGGCCACTAGAGCTTGGTATGCCAAGATAGATTCCTTCGTCCTTACTTCAGGTTTCACTAGGTGTCATTTAGACCCCAATGTACACTTTTTATGACAAGATCATTCTTTACTAATATTGGTCCTCATCATTTATGATCTTTTGATCACTAGGAGTTCCTCATCATCTATTATGATGGTGAAGAGAGCTCTATAAGACATATTTAACATGATAGATTTGGGTATTCTACATTACTTTCTCTGCATTGAGAGTTCACAGTCTAATTTAGGGATGTCACTTTCATAGCCTAAGTATGCTCTTGATATTTTGGCTCAATTTCACATGGTTGATTATAATCCATCTCAGACTCCCTTTCTATCAATAGTCAAATTTGAGGCTAACTATTTTACACCTTTGGTCGATGCCACTCAGTATCAACATCTTGGTGGTAGCCTTATTTATCTTACTCATAACCAGCATGATATTTCATATGTAATGATTCTTGTCTTTAGGTTCATGCAGGAACCCCATGAGCTATATTGAAAAAAAAAGCATGAGGATTTTGCACTATATTTATGGCTTTTATAGATTTCAGATTTAGTATTGATTTGTAACAGAGGTTGACTTAGTTGGTTTTTATATTTTGATTGGGCTAGTGATACTTAGAATTACATGTCCACTTTTAGTTACAGTTTTTATTTGGGTTTTAGTCCTATTAATTGGTCTAGCAAGAAGAAAAATGACATTTCTATATCATCCACAGAGGTAGAGTATAAGGGAGCTATTAACATAACTATTGAGGCTATTTCGTTTTAGGGATTATATCTGATTTTGGCATTCCTTTAAAGTGGCCCATTATCATCTATTATGACAACCACAATACTATATAAATTTTCATGAATCTAGTTCAGCACTAATAGACCAAACACATTGAGATTCACATGCATTTTATCTAGGATTTTATTCATGGTGAGGTTATCAACTTTAGATTTTACCAATCTTCAGAGTAGGTTGCATATATATTTACCAAACCTTTTCACCAAGATCAAGTTCACTCATATATTATATCTTCTTGGGGTACATTCTACATCAACAAAAACATTATTTTTTGGGGGGATGGGGGACTTCTACCCTCTTCACTTCTTCTATGTCTCTCTTTTGGTGGGCATGATTTTTTTCCTATAATTTTTATCCTTTCATTTGCTTTATGAGAGATTATTTTGTACATGGATACCTGATCAGGCCTAGATGCTAGAATCCATTTAATTTAACACTAACTACCTAAGTTGTGATTATGGGGGTAGGGGGGAGGAGGTGTTAGCGTATGTATTTATTTTCCTGGACTTATTTATTTATAAATATTATATTTTTTCTTATAAAAAATTCATAATGTCATATTAATTAAAATTTGAAATTACATTTTGTAGACGCAACATCATTCCAAAGGAAAAAATATAAATAAGAGATGTGGATCATCTTACATAGGTATCCAATACAAAAGGGAGAACCTCTTGAGAAGAAAAAAATAAACCCAAGACAAGATGGGTGTTAGTCGACAAAGACCCAATAGACAAGAAGGTCCCAAGAGAAGGACCAAGAGTAAATGAGAAAGTAAATAAAATGCAATAAATAAGAACTAGAAGCTAATGAGAGATATATCCAAATGAATATTTCGTCTAGGCTTTCTTACTTTTCTTCTTTTTAATCTCTTACCACATCCCTTGAGTGGTTCCCTTAATATTAACTACAATTCAATATTATAAAAATATGAAGGATTGTCTAACATTAGTGATTCTAAGGAAGAGTGAGTCACCAACTCCTTGTCTAAGTCTGATTTATCTGATTCATGGACTCTTTTCACTCCCCCAAATGAGGTCCCTTTCATTAATATCTTCAAAGTAGAGTTTTGATCTTCTTCTCTATCTACAATAGCATGTTCAGATTCCTCCACTTGAGTTACTAAAATAACAAATTTATTATTTTCTAGCTCTTTTGAATGTTGATTTACTTCAGCATTAACTTCAAATTCTACCCCTTCCTCTTGCGCTAGGTAATCCAATTCTTATAGTTTTACTTCATCTATTTTTTTAAGGGAGAGGCATGAGCTTGGGTATAGTTAACCTGTAGATGTCTTCGAAGTTTATAAACATGACATTGAAATGTTGTATTCCCATAATATAATGCATAAAAATGTTGAGATTCACCACATTTTAGAATCATTTGATATGATAGGCCTTTGCTAAGATCTATCTGCACACAAATGCAAAAATATGTGCACAAATCCACTAAAGTTCTCTCTGCATCGCTTTTGACATAGGTTCCCAATGTATTTCCTATCTCTTTGAGGGACAAGTAGAGGTGTTAAGGCAAGTTATGTAGTTGAACCCAGACTGACATTTTGGTGACAGAGAGTATTTGGGTCAAAATCTGGGAACCAAAGAGTTACTAAAAACCCCATAGTTCCCCAAAACCATGTACCTTCCACTGAAACCCTCTAATATTCTCCCTATTTTAAAAAAATGAACAATGAAAAATCCTTTGGAACAAAGGGAGGTCTCACATTTATTTTTCCATGTTGAGTGGAGCCATTGAGAGAAAGTTGAGGTTGTAGGCTAGAATCCATTAAATATGCATAATAATGCTTTATTTTCCAAATCTTTTGTATTTTTGGCACTACCACCGCCAATAATATCTAAGATCGGCACCTCTTCTACTTAATCTACAATATATGCCCAAGATGTAGGTTGTGTTTTTAGAGCACTTGATTAGAAGTTGTATTTTTTACTGCTTCTTTAAAAGATAATGGTTTGGAGGATGAGGGCATCCCAGAGCCCATAGTTCCTCCCTATAATCACCCCACCAAGAGAATGGTGGAATCCTTACCTAATTCATACCTAGACAGTGATACATGATCCTCTACTTATTGTCTGGCTAAAAGAAGATGTTATTGTTCTGTTGTTATCCCTTCTATAAGTTATAGTCTTCTCTTTAGATCAACCACTAGATCTATTGGATGGATCCAAAGGCATAAAATTTTCCCCTCAAGTGAGTGAACCATTTCCTGCTACTCAAACGTTTTGTACAAATGAGTGGTATTAATCCCCAATATTATTATTCCTGAATCCAAAATTTGTTTTGGATATTTTTGAAACAAATAATGTACAAGTTATGTAGATATGAAATATGTAATTGAAATCATTGAGGAGGCCATTCTCTATGGCATTTGGTTAAACATGTCTCGAGCATCCTCCAAACTATATTCTTGCAGTGTCTTTGCCATGCTAGCCACTAGAAACTCCATGACAAGAGCTCTAACATTGATGCACATGGAATACACTCGAATGGAGGTATCGATCATCTAGTACAATGAAAGGATGATCACAAAGGTCTTGCCAGTACCAAACTAAGCCTTGACAATGCCATTACGACTCATGATGATAGGCATGATGGCTTTCTATTAAATGGTGGAGGGCTTTTGAAGGTCATATTGGTAAATCTTGTGAAGAAGATCATTGTGGATACCCTTCTGGTCGAAGCTCTTGGATAGTGCTTTAATTATGATTTGGCTTTCTTTCCCTTCCATAAAATCACATATCCTAACTAACAACCTATGAATATTATATTTGCTCATATGGAGTTTTCCTACATTTGGGGACATGCTTGCTTAGGTGGAGTTAGTGTGTCATACATGTCATAGGTTTGTCCGGAAGACTAGAATGTAACTCCTCTAACCACATTTTTTGGAGGAGCTACAACTCTATTCTAGGCTCCTTTGAGCACCTTTTGTGGAGGAGTTACATTTTTTTTCAATGGGTCTTTGACCACCATTGGTGGAGGAGTTACTCAACACTCCTATATGTACACTTCACTTGAGGATCTTTCTCACTTAATGAACATTGGGCTTTCTCCATTTTTGTTGTCTCATGCAATACTTATCTTTTGATTTCATTCTTGCTTCAACGCATTGCTGGTGTGCACTCACATTTGTCTCATGCGACCATTAGACCTTTGCACTCACTTTAACTAGACCTAGATCAAACTTTGATATTAATTACCTAGGATAGTGTACGCACAAGGTTTTAATGCTTAGGGAATCAGATAAGAGTAGATTGTAATGGGTTTTAATGCTTAGGGAATCAGATAAGAGTAGATTGTAATGGGTTTTAACTATTACATACTTTTGAAATTTGGCCTTAACAATTACCCACTTTTGAAATTTGGCTTTAACAATTACACACTTTTGAGTTATGTGGAAAAAATAAAACCAATACAATAAATTTTTAAAAATATTAAAAAATACTGCTACAAATTATTATTTCCTTAAAATATTAGAAAATATATTTTTATTAATGTACCTTAATTAGATTGGGTGCATTTTCCACATGTTTATGTGTAATTTATAACAACTAATCCCTTTAAACAAGTGGGAGCAAACCCTATGGATCCACTTCCATGTTACAGCTACAAACAATGCATGGTGGATGAAAGAGAAAATCTTACTACAGTAAGCGCTAACATACTAAAGGAATAACTATTACTTGTGTAACTTCGCTTCGATAAATATACACAAGAAACCCTCAACAACGAATCTCCTCCTATTTATCCTCAAAAGGTTGCCAGAAATCATTGATGACAGGATTCGTTAGATCACCACAAGTCATGTTGTATTCCGATAGTACTAAGTGCTATTCGTTAGACAGATGATGAGGAGGATAAGACAGCAAAATCGAATCCGGTTGTGCTACAATTATAAGAGGTTTTCCGATATAATAGACAACTACAGGGATTTGGTGATTGTGTTTTCCCTCGTACGTTGTTATCACTATTCCTTTATCATGCGCGTCTGGTTGCACTGTTTTTTTCACATTACAATTGCCATAGGAACATCTATAATAATTCCTGGACATAATTATTGGACGCATTCCGCATATGGGAGTTTCAAAAACTGAAGCTTAACACAGTTTAATATCTAGTGGTGAATAGCCAAGCAAAGCACCTGGGATTGGCGCAGTTCTTTAGGAATTTCTTTCCGTACTTTCTCCACTTATAACCATCTTCCAAAATGTCTAATTCAGATCTTGTTCTAAACGCATGCCTCACAGCTCGTCCAGACTTACTCTTCTTGTTCTCGCGATTGCTTCAGTTTTATAGATATAGCACCATAAGAATGAAGTACAAATGAAAGTTTACAACCTGATGATAGATTGAATGTGATGATCTCAGGGACAAATAAAATCTACACAATTCTCCCAAAAATTTTCTCTCGAAAATGAAATTGTTTGTTAAAACTTTTAAAATTAGTATAAAGGGAGGTCACTTACGGGATTTCCTGCGGAATCTGGGTGGAGCATGGGGAAGAAGTTGAAGCAGCAGTTCTCCCTTCAACTGGAATACTCGCTGAGGGTTTCACAACGATTTGTTGATGATCGTCGGAAGAATCACCGAAATCATCATTCAGGAAAAGGAAGTCTGAAGGTTCAAAGGACTCCATCTCTTGTATGTGCGTGTGACGCAAACTCATCGCGTTCGTCTTCTCCACTTCGAAGGCCTGTTCCAAACCCTGGAAAAGACCTATATCAAACCCTTGTTCGCCCATTTTGTTTTCTATAGGGAATCGGACACACATCATAATGCAATGGAGGTGTGTGGACTTGACTTTCAAAAGAAAAGTGATAACCATGGCCCGTCTGTTAGTGCGGGGGATTTCTTAGCGACCGCGAATGTCATCTCAGTTGTGGGCGCCAAGGAACTTTCGGTGCAAATGCAATGCAACTCGTAATTATCCTCTTCACAAATGTATGCGTGTCCTCAATACATGATGTCATTCCAAAATGAGACGTTGGCGTCACACCCCGCGGGCCGCGATAATGGTAAAATGTTCAGTCTCAATTTTATTCTCTTTCCCTAATTAGTGCCGCAGTACAGTCGATCAGCGTACGATCTTGGGTTTCGGATCAAATAAATTGAGGAATCCACGGGAGTTTGTCAATGCATTGCATCGGCCGCCAAAAAGTGGATGATACGAAATTAGAGAGGACCAAAAAAAATGTGACATTGTTTTTGGATGAGGTTTTTTTGCAATGATACTTTGTGATCGTCCGCTCACGGGGAATCTTCCGATTGCGTTTCACTTTTCTTTTAAACCTGAGATTAGGGAATAGAAAACCTGACAACCTTTCAGGTAAGAACTTAACATTGTTTTATTATTGGGGCCTAGCCTTTAAATGGTTGCTTTTGCCCCGCCCAATCAAAAACGTTTTAAGTGTTGTTTTTATTTTTGTTATAAAGTTTTTGAAAAATTATTTTTTTCTCGAGCATTGCAAGCATTCAGGTTTCGTTCTAATAGTAAAACTAATTTTTTTTTGGGCAGCATAGAGTGGGCCTTCACTACCTACTGTGCGAGTGTCTAAAATTCAACCCATGATGAATGGTATTTCTATAATTTGGTAAGATAATGAGCCAACTTTAAAGCTTTAAGTAATTGTTTTTCATTACTAAATATATATATTTTTTTAGTTATAATAGATTTTTCAATTAAAAAATTAATTATTTTTTGCTCGTTAATAAGAATGTGTAATGTGTAATTTGTTTTGGGTTGGATTATAATTTAAAAAAAAAAATTATTTTCTTTAAATTTTATTTGTTGGAATAATACAATTGGGTTTTTAATGTCTACAATGACATGTTTATACATCCAATATTTCTCCTATTTTACATTCAATGGGGTGACCATATCATATTGGCCTTTCTTACTTATATACAATGGCATCATCATTACTCAGTTTACCTCATTTCCAAGTTCTAACCTAGAACAAAAGTCCAAATAACTTCAATATGGAGGAGATAATTGGCACAACAAATAATCCTACATTCATAAAGCAAAAAATTACAATTTAATTCTCTTTAGACACCTAAATTATGTGACTATATTGTTACAATTCATTTACCAATTATCTTCATTCATTGTTCACTAATTCTCCTTACAAACCCATCCACCATTAAAATCTAGATTTTATTATATCTTACATAACATTTTTATTTGATTAATTAACTAATTAATTCATATTAGTTAAATTGATTAATAGACTAATTAAGTCATGCACATAAAATTTCAAATAAAAAATAAAAAATAATAACAATATTAGTCAAGCCACCTCATCGTCCTACTTAACCAATTATATTTAATTTGTTTTCAAACTTATTTAAGACATTCCACACTCCAATAAGCCTATTTAAGTCATTCAAACATGTTCAAACAACTCCATTTAAGATATTCAACTCATTCAACAACTCATTAACAAACTCATCGATTATTTGTCGCTTCTTCCAACTAAATCATAAATTTTTAATCAATCTAGTGAAAGCATTTGATCTATAGACTTAATATCCACCATCTAAATTTGAAACTAATAAATAAATATAGATTAAATTTGAACATCCATTTTCCCTCCAAAATATCTATAAATTGGCATCCCTTCCTTCATTGTGGGGATTATCTAAATTTATATTGAAATTATCATCCTACATTCACTCCAAATCAAATATATCAATCAAGTGATTATCGTGTTGCTTAAATTAGTATTTTCATTATTAGTAATTAAATGCAATTCTTGTATTTTTATCTTTTAGTCTCTATCAGAGGTTTATGCTTGATTTAGAATATGAGTAAATTGTTGTTCTATGTCCTTAGCTAAAGTTATGAATTAAGTCATTCACATTTTGGAATGTCCTATGGGACACTTTCTCCCTTGAGTTTTCTAACACATTTTCATTTTATTTTGAAGTGTGTTTAATTTATGTTTATTGATTGGTATGTGTTTAGAATAGATCTAGTACAAGTTTTTTTACTATTGCAACAAAAATATAATTAATTCTTGTCAGTTTTGGCCTTCATTAGTCATTTATTGTGAAACATCAAATTCGCATTGTGTCATGACAATTTTATCCCTAGAAAAACAATTTCTCTCTACTGATTAACAATGCTTCCTTGATGACTTTTTTTTTGTCTACAAGCAAATTGTATATTTTTAGGTTTGAGGAACAACAAATTTTCACTATTTTCAGTAGTTTTGCACTGAGAATTAGCTAATTGACAAGGAGAAGTGGTAAATTCATTTAGGTATTAATTTTTGTGTTTTTACTATTTTTTGATGTCTGTGTTTTCTAAGAAACAATGATTTCTCATCATCTTTGGTGATTTTACATTGAGACTCGACAAATCTATGTTGAGCATCGACGAATCTATTTAGGTATCGATTTATGTCTTTTTATTTTGTGTTTTCTAAAAATAATGATTTTAGAGTAATATTGGTGATTCCACATTAAGAATCAATGGATCCACATTAAGCATGAACAAATTAAATCATAAATCGATTTACATGTTTTTATAAATTTTGTATTTTCTAAGAAATAACTATTTCTCACCAATAATGGATTTTTGACATTGAATGTCAGTGCATCCATTCTGAGCATTAACTAATTCATTAAAATATCAATTTTTGTGTTTTATGACAAATAAAAAATCTACACTGGGAATCAGTGAATCTATAGTGAGGAGCAGTAAATACACACTAATCTTTAGTGAATCTATTCAGGTATACTTCTATCTATGTTCTCTGTGCTTTTAAGACTAAAAGTGATTTTACTCTATGTTTCAATGGTTCCATTTTAGAGCCTATTTATGTTTTTTTCTACTTTTTATTTTGTCTAACCTGTAGATTTTGATTGTCAAAGATGCTATCTAAACTAATAACTAGTTTTATTGCACCACCATGTTGATTTTTGTAGCTCGAAAGGTGGAATGTGGAATTGTTTTAAAGCAACTCAAGATTAGATATGCTTTAAAACAATTCGAGTTGGATTTTCATCAACAGTAGTCTCTAGAATGTTTTTGAGTTTGTAAGGATAAGATAAATCCTAGAGTGATTTTATGTGTAAAAAAGAAAAAGCCAAAGAAAGCAGGAAAAGTTTCTTTTTCTTGCACGCTAAGTAAAGCAGCAAGAAAAGTTTCTTTTCTTGCACGCTAAGTAAAGCAGCTAGGCTCTCCTATAAAAGTAAGATTGTTGTAGCAAACTTATGCATTGTATTTTTTGAAAGAAAAGTTTGTTGTTAGGCTAAATAGAAGATCCAACATTTGCAGGTTTTTCCCTGCATTGGGGTTTCCTGGGTATATCTATGTTATTGTTTTTTTATTGGCTTATTGTTAATTTTTTTGCTTCCACTGTTATTAGTTGTTAATTAACCCAGTTGTATTAATCGTTATAAATTAGATTTATGTCTATGAATTTATTATGGAATTAATCTATTACTGGGTTATAGAATTTAACATGGTATCAGAGCTCTAAACTCTGAATACAAAGCCAAGATTTGTAACACAGATTTCAAGGAAAAAAATTAGTTCTTTCATCCTCAATTCTTTTTATGGCTATGGCAACCAGCGTTCGATATGAGGACAAGCTCGAGGGTGTGTCTAACTTCTTGCAGTGGAAGGTTTAGATTACATCTATTCTCAAGGAGAACAGGCTATGGATCTATGCTAGCACATAAGTGACTCCACCAACAAATGATCTTGTTGCCTTAGATTCACATGAAGTTAAAGAGGCCAAGGCTCAGAGGATTATCTTGGATGGAGTAAGAGATCATTTAATTCCTCATTTAGGGGGAAAGACACTGCCAAGGAGATGTGGGATTCAATTACAAAACATTATCAGAGCGACTATCAGGGTCTTAATATGATGCTCAAGGACAAATTGCATAATACAAAGATGTCCAAAGGTGAGAGTGTGACGTCTTACTTGTCCAAGCTGACACAGGTCAGGGATGAGCTTGTTACTATTGGAGAGATGATTATAGAAGATGAGTTGGTGCATATAGTCTTGAATGGTTTTTCAAAGCACTCAAAAGTGTTTGTCAAGTGTGTTGTTGGCAAAGATCGGCTACCTGATTGGGCAAGACTTTGGGATGATTTTGTTTAGGAGGAGATCCGTGAAGGTGTTCATCGAGGAGATCAGACAAAGAAGGGTCAAGATGAAGAAAATCTTGCTCTTGCAAGCAAGGGTAAGAAGAAGTCCAATAAAGAGCAATTGAAAGGTTCTTCTTCCAAGAGTGGGAAGAAGAAAGATCTGAGCAAGATTAAATGTTTTTGCTGCCATCAGATGGGTCACTATGCTAGTCAATGTCCAAAGAAGAAAAATAAGGACAAGCAAAAGAAGTAATTTGCTGCTATAGCAGAGGTGGTTGAGTTTGCATCAAAATTTGAGAATGAGTTTTCACTCATTGCCTGTCTCTCAAGTTTAAGTGCCAACAGAGTATGGTATATTGATAGCGAGGCTTCTCGCCACATGACGAGAGTCAAAGAGTGTTTCACCAAGTTCGAGGAGAAGAAGTTGGATTTATATATTGAGCTCAAAGATAATGTCGAGTACCATGCAACTAGTGTTGGCACCATCAAGTTTCAGAGGAAGTCTAGCAAACCTTTGTTGGTGGAGGATGTGTTGTATGTCCCTGGCATGACAAAGAATTTAATCTCAGTTTCTGCCTTGGAAGACAAGGGTTACATCATGACATTTGAGAGGGGAAAAGTCTATATTCATCCCAAAGATTCCAAGATTGCAAAAGTGATTGGTGTCAGGCATGACAGCTTGTTTAAATTACAGTTTGAGCTAGCACATGCATTGGTTAGTAGATGTAAAGGGGTAGGAGAATTGTAGCACAAGAGGATGGCTCACCTTCACCATGGAGCACTTAATATTCTTACGGGGCTGCCTAAGATTAAGACAAAATAGCATGAGGTGTGCAAGGGTTACGCTCTTGGGAAATATGCTAAAACCAATTTTCCAAGCAGTGACACTAGATCTGAAGGGATTTTGGATCTCATACACTCAGATGTGTGTGGACCTATGTCAACAACATCCTTGAATAGATATGAGTATTATGTTACCTTCATTGATGATTTCTCTAGGAAGATGTGGATATATTTCATGAAGAATAAAGATGAGGTCTTTAGTAGGTTCAAAGATTTTAAGGCTCTCGTGAAGAACAAACTGGGAAGAAGATCAAGATACTAAGGTCTGATAATGGAGGCAAGTATATCTCCAATGCCTTCAAAGATTTCTGTGCTCAAGAAGGTATCAAGAAAGAGTTGATAGTTCCATACAACCCTCAATAAAATGGGGTTGTTGAACGAAAGAATAGAGCTATCATTGGAGAAGCCAAGGCCATGCTTCATGATCAGGATCTGCCTTGCTTCTTATGGGTAGAAGCTTGCAACACATCTGTGTATTTGCAAAATAGGAGCCCTCATAAAGTGTTGGGCAAATTGACTCTAAAAGAGGTGTTCACTGGTAAGCAACTAGATTTGGGGCACATTCGCATCTTTGGATGTCTTGTGTAGTGTCACATTCCTCATGAGAAAAGAACCAAGTTGGAACCTACTGTAGAGAAGGGTATCCTTGTTGGGTATAGTGAAACTTTTAAGGCTTATCAGGTTTATATTCTTGCACTCAAGAAAATAGTGGTTCACAGAGATGTGAAGTTTGAGGAAGAGAGGGATCTTCAGAAGTCAAGTAACTTGATGAATGAGGAGGAACAAACATCCACAGTTGAGGTAGCAAAAATTCCTCAAACTTCAATCATACAAGCTGGAGAGCAGAACAAGCAAGATGATCAGATAGAGGAACAAATAATTCCTCAGCCTCAAATTCCTATTAGTGAGAAGAGGAAAAACAGGGCAACTAAGCAAACATTAAGAGAGGCTCAAGAATATGTAGGTGATCCTCAAGATTCAGTCAGACAAAGAAGGGCTCCCAAACATTATTCAGATTGTGTGGCACTTATGAGTGAATTAATTGAAGTAGAGCCTTCCAGCTATTAGGAGGCATCCAAGCACCAAGTATGGAGAGATGCCATGGTGGAAGAGTATTCTTCCATCATGAAGAACAATGTGTGGGAGGTAGTACCAAGACCAAAAGATAAGTCTGTGGTGGGCTCGAGATGGCTGTATAAGATTAAGCATGCTGCAGATGGTAGTGTGGAAAAGTTCAAAGCTCAATTTGTGGCTAAGGGGTTTTCACAGAAGGAAGGAGTCAATTATGATGAGACTTTCACTCCAGTAGCTAGGTACTCATCCATAAGAGCTATCATTTCTATAGCACCACAGATGGGTTGGAGGATTCATCAGATGGATGTAAAGATGGCCTTCTTCAATAGGGTGATTGAGGAAGAGATTTACATAGAGCAACCAGAAGGGTTTGAAGCACATGAGAGGGATTCTCATGTATGCAGGTTGAAAAGAGCACTGTATGGACTCAAGCAGGATCCTAGGGTGTGGTATTCACGTATTGATAGTTACTTGTAAAGTGTGGGCTTCATCAAGAGTGAGGCAGATTCGAACTTGTACTATGTTCAGGTGAAGGGTAAACTTCTCATATTATTATTATATGTTGACGACCTATTTCTCACAAGGTCAGAGGAGCTCATAGCACACTGTAAGTGGGATCTTGCAGGAGAGTTTGAGATGAAGGACTTGGGGTTGATGTGCTACTTTTTGGGATTGGAGTTGTGACAGAAAGAGGGAGAAATCTTCCTTGGAAAAGGGAAGCACTTAATTGATATCTTGAAGCGATTCAGGATGGAAAACTGTAAGCCTATGTCAATGCCACTTGTGACCAACTGGAAGAAGATTGATGCTTCTAGATCAAAGGCAGTAGACCCTACTTTATACAGACAGTTGATAGGCTCTCTTATGTATCTGGTTAACACTAGGCCAGACATTTGTTTTGCAGTAAACTCACTCAGTCAGTTTATGGTGGAACCTAAATGTGTTCATTGGATAGCTGCGAAGCATGTTTTGAGATATTTCCAAGGCACAGTTGATTATGGGCTGAAGTATGTTCAGTAGGATGGAGTGGAGCTCAAGGGATTTACTGATGCAGATTGGGCAAGCAGTATAGCTAATCGAAAGAGCACTTTAGGGTGTAGTTTCAGTTTGGGATCAGGAGTAGTCTCTTGGTATAGCAGGAAACAAAAGTCAGTTGCAATGAGTTCTATAGAGGCTAAGTATATGGTAGCTAGTATGGCTACATGTGAGGCTATCTGGCTTTAGAAACTTTTAGCTAGGATCTTTAATCAAGAGCTAGATCCTACAGTCATTTATTGTGATAATAAGAGTTGTATCAAACTCTCTGAGAATCTAGTGTTTCATGACAAGTCAAAGCACATTGAGATCAAGTATCACTTTATCAGAGATTATGTGGAGAAGGGGATAGTGAAGCTCAATTACATTCCTATGGATGAACAAATTGCAGATATCCTGACAAAGGCCTTGATGAAGAGCAGGTTTGAATTGTTCAAGGACAAGTTGGGTGTGGTATAGAACACCTTCCTTGCTAAGAGGGAGTGTTGATTTTTGTAGCTCAAAAGGTGGAATGTGGAATTATTTTAAAGCAACTCAAGATTAGATATGCTTTAAAACAATTCAAGTTGGATTTTCAGCAACAATTGTTTCTAGAATGTTTCTGAGTTTGTAAGGATAAGATAAATCCTAGAGTGATTTTATGTATAAAAAGGAAAAAGTCAAAGAAAGCAAGAAAAGTTTCTTTTTCTTGCACGCTAAGTAAAGCAGCAAGAAAATTTTCTTTTTCTTGCACGCTAAGTAAAATAGCAAGAAAAGTTTCTTTTCTTGCACGCTAAGTGCAGCAACTAGGCTCTCCTATAAAAGTAAGATTGATGTAGCAAACTTATGCATTGTATTTTTTGAAAGAAAAGTTTGCTATTAGGCTGAATAGAAGATCCAACATTTGCAGGTTTTTCCCTGCATTGGGGTTTCCTGGGTATATCTATGTTATTGTCTTTTTTATTAGCTTATTGCTATTTTTTTGCTTCCACTATTATTAGTTGTTAATTAACCCAGTTGTATTAATCATTATAAATAAGATTTATGTCTGTGAATTTATTGTGGAATTAATCTGTTGCTGGGTTATAGAATTTAACACACCATTCATAATAAAGTTCAAGATAAAACATATTGTTGCTAACATTTTTAGTTAGGTTTTGATTTACATGAAGTTATAGTTTATGTTTCTTGTTTATGTCACTATAAGTTGTATATGTTCTTCTCTTAAGCCATAAGGTGATTTGAAGAATCAAAAACAATCCTACTAACATAGTTATTCTAAAGATTAGATTTGCATTTGATCTTTCCTCACGTTGCATAGGCAATTTTAGAAATTGAAAATAATTTGATTATTTTTTTCTTCTATTTATTAGGGGTCTTGACAAACTTGGATTTCACCACCAAGCACTAGGCTAAAACCCATCCTCTAGTGGACTATTTAAATTCCTTGGGTGAGACATTATCAATGGCTAAGTGGTTGTCTTTTTTTTCCAAAACTATGATGTGAAATCATTTCATCTCTTAAATACACATGCTTTCAATGAATCCCTTGTTTCATGAAATTGCACCTTAATGTGTGTGTGTGTGTAGGAATCCCCTATATGAGCTCATAAGAACCTAGCATAAGAACCTTCAGATGTAATTAGGTTGTGGTGCCAAGAAAAAAACATTCCCTAAGATCACCCATCACATACCTCTCGAGATACTATCAATGGGCCACTACTTGTTTACATACCTACTTCACCAGATTAGGTTATCTTGTTTGTGTGTGGCTTTTTCATCTTGTTATAAATGAATAATAAAGTTAGTTAAAACTCGACTAAACTTATTTTACAAGCCAAAATGAAGCTTGTTTCCAAAACCAAATTTATATTTTAAATTTGTCGTGACTCTACCTATTATGATTTTTTAAAATAGTGGATTATTACTATTTAGGATGGGAATTGCTTAACATTCATATGTTGTTTTGATTAGGTTGTCATTGCATAGAACTTATCTAATTCTTAGTCATGTAGTTATTACATTTATAAAATAACTAAGTTGTAATGTTACATTATATTGCTTATATTTAATTGCATCATTATATTCAGTTTGATATTTTGTTGATTAATTATATTTATTCAATGGATTATGATTGGATGGATACTCTTGATGTTATCCTTTATTACTACAAGGACTATCTTGATCTTGGCTTTATCATGGCTAAGATTGATCATGTATTTAGGTTGTTAGGTTTGGACATGTGGCAATTGGTTATGATTTGAAACTAAATATTAAGACATGAATTTTCCTAGAGAACTATTGTTTTGGTGTTTGATTGATTTCACCTTGGTTTATTTTAGTTATTTTATAAAGTTATGTATTTTAATTTCATTTTGATTCTATTTCAATTTATTTATTCATGGAGTCATGTTTCAGTAATATTACTATTATTATCCTAAGCATTTCTTAGGTGGATTTTCTTATGTTGTAACTCACTTAACCGACCCTCTATTATAAATCAATGTCAATAAGGAATGAATAATATCTCTATTATTAGAAGGATGCATGACCATAATTGGAACTAGTTATCTTTGACAAGCATATCTCATTTTATTTTTAGTATGTTGTCACCTTAAAGGTTGTTGATTCCTTGTTATTTTGATTTTGAGCTTACATTTGAGTTGGTAGACAATTGTTGTTTTCTTTTGATGTCACCTTGGTGTCATTTTTGGCTAGGTGATGTTATGTTTAATCTTGGTCACTTGGACCTTAGACCCTCCAAGGATCATTTGATTACCATTTGTAATCAATGGCATTTAACATAACCAATGTAATGCAAGGCAATGATTGTAGGGTTGATTTACGGTTTGATTATAAATTTTATGTGTCGAGGTAGTCAAGTGATTTTTGGTTGCATGTAAGTTTTGTCAAAGCTTGATGACTAAAAGTAAACCTAACTACCATCACAAAGCTTTATGAAATTGGTCAGCCATTATTTAGACCTCAAAATTTTATGGTTCAAATGGAAAAGTTTTAGAGATGAAGGTTTTGTTTGTTCTATCATTTTTCTATGGAATAAATGGGGATTTGGGAAACATAGAGTTAATATATACATTATGTTTCATATTGATGCGAGTTAATCTAGTGAGAAGTGGCAAATAATTGGATGGTTTTCAAGCTCATTTTATCACAAGAGGGAGGACTATAAAAAATTCAAAGGATTCTATAAAAAGAAGGTCAAAAAATGAAGTTATCTCTATTGTGTAAGGATGAGGTAAGAAAACACTGGTTTTGTTAAGCAATTAAGTAGAATATTGATTTTTGTGTTCATGGGATGTTGAGGTGAAGAATATGATAATGGGAAAAGAGTTTTATTATCTATTGTGTTGCATTCTTTTTAAAAGGCAATTTGGTTGAATGAAGTACTCGGTTGTGTGATGTTTGATCATTTGTCTTTTATTTTTTTGTGCTATTTGTTTTTGTCAAACCCTAGTTCTAAAATATGAAAACAAAGGATCATGGCTCGGTTGTGGATCAAACTTGAGTTGTACTAGCCATTTAGGGAATTAAGATTAGGGTTCTATATTGTGTTTGAGCTTGTTTGGTTTATTTTCTTTGATTGTTATGTTTTGTGGTTCAAAAATTCATGGAAATAGTCACTAACATGTGAATTTGACTCCACCATAAAATTAATGGTTGGTGGTGGTTAGGGCTAGTTATGGAGGGATCATAGGTTGGATGAGCGGGATTTTCCACACTCTATAGCTGGATGTAATACCATGACACTTTGATATTTAAAGAATATGTGCATGGATTTACAATGTTACCGACTGTATAACACAGTTGGAATGGAATATATGCCTTAGGTGTTTTATGGACATAAATAAATCTTTTTCTATAACAATTTATAATGTTATCTTAGTTCATAACGGTGTATGGATCTTTATTCAGTGTTGTAAAGATTTATATTCAGTTTTTAACCATCGAATATTTTATTGTTCGAATCTGTCCATGTTATATGCGATTATAGTATTGATATCCTTCGAAACAATTATGTATTATTGGTAGGCAAAATTTAACATCATGATTTATTTGAGTATGTTGTCAAGGAAATATGTTTTTTGAATAGACATATTGTCAAATTGGATATTAATCTTGCATAAAATGGATTTCAAAGCCTAGTAATGAACTCGAGTTCTGTATATTATTTTTCCTAGATTAATATGTAACTGGCTTAGTTTTATAAACAAAATTAGAACCTTTTACAAGGATTTGAGTATATCCTTTATACGTGTTAGAATTGTTTTGGTTGTTCCTCAATGTTCATATAGCTGAATTAGCTCGCCATATTGATATTAACATAGTTATTTAGATCAATGTTTAGTATTCTGATTGTGCAATTTTGAGTTAATGGAATTGATTCAGGTGGATGTTATTCTCTGTGATGAGGATATGGTTTTGTTAATAGTCTTGGGAATGTTTAAGGAAAGTGAATCCTAATCCATTTGATTTTGCATTGCTTAGTTAATGATGTGGTCGACATATAGGTCATTATTGATATTTTGAATTGTATTATTTCTTTTGTATGTTCTTATTTTGAAAGTTGCTTATTGTAAAGAAATACTCAGGTAAGAGTATAAGATGAGTGTGTGGGATGATTAAGTGTTCAATTTGCAAGCAATATGGAATGGCTTTTAGTAATCCTGTAATCTTTATATATTTGATTCTTACAGTTTTTGAATACTTCTTGAATGGTTGTATAGATTCTTTTGTTCTAGTGAACATTCAAGATCTATGAGAGAACCATTAAGATTAATGATATAGTGTTAATTTATTTTTATAATATTTATAATTTTTTATTTGGAATTGAGAAGTTTACTTAGATAAGCTGGATATGTTTACTAACTGTATTCATTCCTGTGTTGATGTGTAGTTTTTTGGGATAAGGTGTAAAGTTAAAGTGGTTATTTATTTAATTGTTGGGTTATTGATATATATTTTGAATGGATGTATGATTCATTGTGTTCCTGCTCCTTAATCAAGTAGATAAATGGTTATGAATGTTGATCGAGGTTTAAAAAAAAAAAAATTAATTCATAAATAACTTAAAATATTTAATTCATATTATTATTTAGGTTCTACTCCTTTTTTTTTAATAATTAAATTGTTTATTTTCACAACAATAGTCACATCATCCTTGAAGACATTTATCTATCCCATGGTGAAAAATTTGATAATGCTTTCCAAGTGTTTAGGTTAATAAACATGGTTGTTGTTTGAATACTTTCTATTGCTTGAAATCACATCATTTAAAAATGTCTCTATTTAAGGGCAAAGAGATTATCTACATTTTAGTTTAAAAACATCGCTAGGATTACTTAATCCAAACTAGTTAATAAATAACATTGTGCTTATGATTAATAGAGAAGAAGTTTGGAAATTAGTAACCAATCGATTGTTTTATATTTGACTTAATGATCATTGGAAAAGAAATGAATGTAAAATAATAACATTTCATGTATGAAGAGAGTCATTATTTCATAATTTATTGTGTTGCATTATTTTGAAACTTTAAGCTTGAACCTTGTTACTTGGAACTCAAACGAGGATGATTCTTAGAAGTTGAACTATGGTGTTGCCCTAAATATAATTTATTTAAACGAGTTTTCTTCTAAAGAGAATGAATAAAAGTAATTTATTCCTGTGTTCTGTTTATATATTGTACTTTATATGTTGAAGTTGTTAAACAAAGATGTTATGAACTCAGCGTCAGATGTAATTCATTTTATTGGATAGTATTGTATAAGAGCTTAATCAAATTCTATCTTATCATGGGTTGATGGATTATTGTACAATTTGGGGTTTCTATGTAACTATATTGATAATTTATTTATAGTACATGAAATAGCATGTGCTAATTCCATTTGTTTAATAGAATATGTTGGTTAAGACTTGTAGATAATAGTTAGTGATATTGAATCTTGGATTATATTAAAGTAATATTTTATTACAAATATGGAGTGAAATTACATTTTATTGAAGTTTGAAATTTAAATAAGATACTTAAAGATGATCATTCTATTTAAGTTGCATGGCTTGATTAAACCTAATTTTATTTTAGAAGGAATATAGTAGTTTTTAGAATATTTCAATAAGCCTCAAATTGGATGTAAGTTGTTCTTCCGTGAAGTAAAAATGCTTTGTGTGTGAGTTTTATTTATTTAATATTATGGAAACGAATACTAGACACATATATTTGTGTTTAAATATATAAGGGTACATTAGTACACTTATACATCTTGAGCCTATATGTCATGAGGGATTGAACATTTCATTATAAGGACTACTCAAGAGGTCCTATTCATAGGAATTTGTACATCACAAACCCTTTTCTGATCTTGTATGCTTTAATATAAGTTGAACCACCTTATAATCTATAGAGTGGTCTCTTACTATGCAATGCAGGTAAGTCAAAAATTTAACCCATGACTAATGCTATCTCTACAAGTTACCAAGATAATGAGCCAAATTTAAGGCCTTAAATAGGTATTTTTATTTGATAGATATATTTTCTAATCATAATAGATTTTTCAATTAAAAATATAGCTTTTTTTATTGGCCAATAAAAATGCATAATGTGGAATTTGTTTTGGTTTGGATTGTAATCACACAAAAAAAATTATTTTATTTTCAAAAACTTATTTTCCATAAATTTTAATTGTTGGAATAATACAATTGGGTCCTTAATGTCTACCAAGTCTATAATGACATTTTTATACATTAAATATTTCTCCTACTTTAAATTCTATGGGGTGGCCATGTAATATTGGCCTTTCTTACTTATATGCAATGGTCTCATTTTTGATTAGTTTACGTCATTTCCAAGTTCTGACCTACAACATAAATCCAAATAAAATAAATATAAAAGAGATAAATTGCACAATAAATAATCCTACATTTATAGGGTAAAAAATTATAATTTAATTGTATATGTAGACATCTACATTATGTAACTATATTGTCAATATTCATTTACCAATTATCTTCATTCATTTTTCATTAATTCTCGTTACAAACCCATTCACCATAAAAAATCTAAATTTTATTCTATTCCACATAACACTGCTCTTTTGATTAATTAACTAATTAATTAATACTAGTTAAATTAATTAATAGACTAATTAATTCACACACATAAAATTTCAAATAAACAAATAAAAATAATAATAATATTAGCCAAGCCACCTCATCATCCACCTTAACCAATTACATTTTTTTTTCAAACCTATCTAAGATATTCCACCCTCCAACAAGCTTGTTTAGGACATTCAAACATTTTCAAACAACTCCATTTAAGATATTAAACTCATTCAACAACTAGTTAACAAACTCATTGATTAATTGTTCACTTCTTCCAACTAAGTCATAAATTTTTAATCAGTCTGTTGAAAGCATTTGATCCATAAACTCAATATCCACCATCCAAATTTGAAACTAATAAATAATATTAGATTAAATTTGAACATTCATTTTCCCTCCAAAATATCTATAAAATGGAATCCCTTCCTTCGTTGTGGGGATTATCTGAATCTATATTGAAATTATCATCCTACATCCACTTGAAGTCAAATTCAATCAAACAATTATCGTGTTGCTAAAATGAGTGTCTTCATTATTGGTAATTGAATGTATGTCTTATATTTTTATCTTTCAGTCCCTATCAAAGGTTTATGCTAGATTTAGAATATGAGTAAATTGCTATTCTAAGTTCTTAGCTAAATTTATGAATTAAGTCATTCACGTTTTTGAATGTCCTTTGGGACACTTTCCCCCTTGAGTTTTCTAACACATTTTCATTTGATTTTGAAGTGTGTTTAATTTATTTTTATTAATTGGTATTTGTTTAGAATAGATCTAGTAGAAGTTGTTTACTATTGCAATAAAAATATAATTAGTTCTTGTCAGTTTTTGCCTTTATTAGTCATTTTTTTGTGAATCATCAAATTCGCATTGTGAAATGATAATTTTGTCCGAAGAACAACAATTCATCTCTACTGATTAGCAATGCTTCCTTATTGCGTATTTTTTTGTCTACAAACATGTTTTATATGTGTAGGTTTGAGGAACAACAAATATTAACTATTTTTAGTAATTTTGCATTGAGAATTAGCGATTTGACAATCAGCAGTGATGAATTCATTTAGGTATTAGTTTCTATGTTTTTTCTATTTTTTGATTTCTATGTTTTCTAAGAGACAATGATTTCTCATCACCATTGGTGATTCTCCTTTGAGAATCGACAAATCCATGTTGAGCATCGACGAATCTATTTAGGTATCAATTTATGTGTTTTTATTTTTCAGACTTATGTGTTGTTTGAAAATAATGATTTTAGATTAATATTGGTGATTCCACATTGAGAATCAAAGAATCCACTTTAAGCATCAACAAATTCAATCATAAATCAATTTTTTTTTAATGTTTCTATAACTTTTGTATATACTGAGAAATAATGATTTCACACCAATAATGGCATTTTGACATTGAGAGTCAGTGAATCCATTCTGAGCATTAACTAATTCGTTCAAGTATCAATTTTTGTGTTTTATGACAAACAAAAAATCTGCGCTGACATTTGGTGAATCTGCAGTGAGAAGCAGTAAATCCACATTAATCTTCAGTGAATTTGTTCAGGTATACATATATCTACGTTCTCTTTGCTTTTAAGGCTAAAAATGATTTTAATATGTGTTTCAATCGTTCCATTTCAGATCCTATTTATGTTGTTTTTCTACTTTCTATTTTGTCTAACCTATAGATTTTGATTGTCAAAGATGCTATCTAAACTATTAATTTCTTGTATTGCAACACCATTCATAAAAGAATTCAAGCTAAGACATATTGTTTCTAACACTTTTAGTTACCTTTTGATTTACTTGAACTTATACATTATGTTCTCTTTTTTGTGTCACTAGAAGTTGTGTATACTCTTCTCTTAAACCACAAGGTGATCCGAAGAATCAAAAACATTTTAGTGACATAATTATCCTAAGCATTAGATTTGCATATGCCCTTTTCTCATGCCATAAGCAATTCTAGAAATTAAAAATAATCTGATCTTTATTTTCTTTTATTTATTAGGGACCCTGACAAACTTGCATTTCACCACCAAGCATTAGGCTGTAACCTGTGTTATGGTGGACTATATAAATTCCTTGGGCAAGACATTTTCAATGGATAAGTGGTTGTCTATTTTTCAACACTATGATGTGAGGTCATTTCATCTCACCAATACACATGCTTTTAATGACTCCATTGTTTCATGAAATTGGGCCTCAATGTGTGTGTGTGTAGACACACACACACACACACATCTGTGTGTGTGTGTAAGAATCCCCTATATGAGCGCGTAAGAACCTAGTATATGAAACTTCAGATGTAATCAAGTTGTGCTACTAGGAAAAAATCATTCCCTAAGATTGGCCATCACATACCTCTCGGGGTACTATCAATGGGGTGGCCGATTGATGGTACCCCAAGAGGTATGTAATGGGTGATCTTAGGGAATGGTTTTTTCCCAGCACCAGAAGTTGATTACATCTAAAGGTTCATATACTAGGTTCTTACGAGCTCATATAGGGAATTATCACACACACACACACACACACACACACACACACACACACACACACACACACACACACACACACACAAATGTGTGTGTGTAAGAATCCCCTATATGAGCTTGTAAGAACCTAGTAAATGAACCTTCAGGTGTAATCAAGTTGTGGTTCTAGGAAAAAATCATTCCCTAAGATCACCCATCACATACCTCTCGAGGTACTATCAATGGGCCGCTACTTGTTTACATACCTACCTCACTAGATTAGGTTATCTTCTTTGTGTGTTTTTTTCCACCTTGTTGTAAACCAGTAAAAAAAATTAGTTAAAACAAAACCAAATGTGCTTTATAAACCAAAACTAAGATTATTCCAAAACCAAACTTATTTTTTAAATTTTTCATGACTCTACCTATTATGATTTTTAAAAACTGTGGATTATTATAATTTAGCATGGGCATTGCTTAACATTCATATGTTGTTTTGATTATGTTGTCATTGCATATAACCAATCTAATTCTTCATCATGTAGTTATTACATTTATGAAATTACTAAGTTGTAATGTTACATTATGTTGTTT
This sequence comes from Torreya grandis, assembly GCA_037957365.1. Lineage (NCBI taxonomy): Eukaryota > Viridiplantae > Streptophyta > Pinopsida > Cupressales > Taxaceae > Torreya > Torreya grandis. The sequence goes on from JARHVA010002689.1 coordinate 2,409,624, forward strand.
ACAATCAATTGCAACATTATATTCAGTTTGATATTTTGTTAATTATCTTTATTTTTTCAACGGATTTTGATTGGATGGATACTGTTGATGTTATCCTTTGTGATTAAAAGGACTATTGTGATTTTGGCTTGATCATGGATAGGCCTGATCATGGATTTAGGTTTGTAGGTTTGGACATGTGGCAGTCGGTTATAATTTGAAAAAATTAATGTTAAGACACGAGTTTTCCAAAATAACTATTGTTTTGGTGTTTGATTTATTTCACCTTGATTTATTTGAGTTGTTTTATGGAGTTGTGTATTTTAATTTCCTTTTAATTTTGTTTCAAATTATTTATTCATGGAGTCATGTTTGACTACTATTACTATTATTATCCTAGTCATTTCTTAGACAGATTGTCTTATGTTGTAACAAGCTTAACTAACCTTGTATTCTTAATCAATGTCAATAAGGGATGAATAATATCGATATTATTAGAAGAATATAGTCCTGTAATTGGAGCTAGTTGTCTTTGACAAGCATATCTCATTTTATTTTCAGCGTGTTGTCACCCTAGAGGTCTTTGATTTCTTGTTCTTTTGATTTTGAGATTACATTTGACTTGGTTGACTATTGTTGTTATCTTTGGAAGTCACCTTGGGGTCATTTTTGTCTAGGTGATGTTATGTTTTATCTTGGTCACTTGGACCTTAGACCCTTCAACCATCATTTGATTACAATTGACAATAAATGGAATTCAACATAACCAATATAATGCATGGGAATGATTTTAGGGTTGACTTAGGGTTTAGTTATAATATTTTTGTGTTGAGGTAGCCAAGTGGTTTTTGGTTTCATGTAAGTTTTGCCAATGCTTGACGATTAGAACTAAACCTTACTACCATCACCAAGCTTTACTAAATTGGTCATCCATTACTTAGACCTTAGAATTTTATGGCTCAATTGTGAATGTTTTAGAGATGAAGGTTTTATTTGTTCTATCATTTTTTATTTTGAATAATTAGGGATTTGGGGATCATAGAGTTAATATATACATTACGTTTCATCTTGATGTGAGCTATTCTAGTTTGAAGTGGTAGATAATTGGATGGTTTTCAAACTCATTTTCGCACAAGAGGGAAAACTATAAAAAATTTAAAGGATTCTAGAAAAATAAGGTAAAAAAAAATAAAGTGATCTTTATTTCGTAAGGATGAGGTAAAAAACACTAGTTTTGTTAAGCAATTATGTAGAATATCTGCTTTTGTGTGCATGGGATGTTGAGGTGAAAAATATGATAATGGGAAAAGAGTTCTATTATCTATTGCATTGCATTTATTTTTTTCTTATATTAAGGCAATATGGTTGAATGAAGTACTGGGTTGTGTGAAGTTTGTTTATTTGTATTTTATTTTTTTGTGCTATTTTTTTTTGTCAAACACTAGTTATAAAATATGAAAATAAAGGTTCATAGATCTGTTGTGAATCAAACTTTAGTTGTATTATCCATTTAGGGAATTAATATTAGGGGCCTATATTGTGTTTGATGTAGTTTGGTTTATTTTATTTGATTGTTAAGTTTTGTGGTTCAAAAACTCATGGAAATAGTCACTAACATGTGAATCCAACTCCACCATAAAATTAATGGTTGGGGGTGGTTAGGGCCAGTTATGGAGGGATCATAGGTTGGATGAGTTGGGTTTCAACACTTGATAACTGGATTCAATACCATGACACTTTGATATTTGAAGAATGTGTGCATAGATTTACAATGTTACCGAGTGTATAACAATGTTGGAATGGAATATATGAGTTAGGTGTTTTATGGACATAAATAAATGTTTATAATGCTGGCTTGGTTCATTATGGGATGTGGCTCTTTTTCCAGTGTTGTAAAGATTTTTATTCAGTTTTTAACCATTGAATCTTTTATTGTTTAAATCTATCCTTGTTATAGGAAATTATAGTATCAATATCCATCGAAATTATTAAGTATTATTGTTAGGAAAAATTTAACTTCATTATTTATTTGAGTGTGTTGTCAAGGAAATATGGATTTTTAATAGATATATTCTCAAATTGGATATTAATATTGCATAAAATGGATTTCATAGCCTTGTAATGAACTCGAGTTCTATATATTATTTTTTCTAGATTAATAAGGGAACTAGTTCAATTTTATAAAAATATTTAAAATATTTTACAAGGCCTTGAGTATATCATGTATACATGTTATAATTGATTTTGTTGTTCCTCAATGTTCAAATAGTTGAGTTAGCTTGCCATATTGATATTGACATATTTAACAAGATCAGTGTTTAGTATTTTGATTATGAAATTTTGAGTTAATGGAATCAATTCGGGTGGATGCTATTCTATGTGATGAGGATATGATTTTGTTAATAGTATTTGGAATTTTTAAGTAATTTGAATCCTAATCCATTTGGTTTTGTATTGCTTAGTCAATGACGTGGTCGACATATGGTTCATTATTGATATTTTGAATTGTATTATTCTTTTAGTATGTTGTTATTTTGAAAATTGCTTATTGTAAGTAAATACATAGGTAGAGTATAAGATAAGTGTGTGGGACGATTAAGTGTTCAGTTTGAAAGCAATATACAATGGTTGTTAGTATTTTTTTAATCCTTATATATTTGATTCTTATAGTTTTTGAATACTTCTTGAATGGTTGTTTAGATTCCTTTGTTCTAGTGAACATTCAAGATCTATGATATAACCATTAATATTATCGAGATAAGGTTCATTTATTTTTATAATATTTAAAATATTTTATTTGGAATTGATAAGTTTACTTGGATAAGCTAGATATGTTTGCTAAATGTATTGATTCCTTTGTTTTAAGTTAAGGTAAAAATAGGTTTTGAAGGGACCCCAAAACCCTATACAAAAGGAGAAAGATAAAACAGTAATGACCACAGGCAGAACCAAAAAGCTACTTCACCGAAGTAAAAAAAACTAGGTTTACAAATACCTGAAGCTAAAAAATGGAAAACAAAAGATAAACCCCAGGTTTTACAAAGACCTGGAAACTCCATAACATAAAGAGTTCAAAAAACCAGGTACCAAGACCAAATATCATAGCCATCTAGAAAAACCATCTATAAGAACTAGGATCTATTCTTCTAATTCCAATATCATCTTCACTGCTTCCTTACATTTCACAACAGTGTCCTGGATAGCAGCCGTCGCCTGCATAGATCCCTCTTGCATTGCTTTCTATCTTGAGCTTTGTCTAGTTCTCTTGCTAGGCCCCTCCAAAGTTTTGATTTCCTCATTTGCTCTTTTTGCAATGTTTACTGCAGCAGCACAAATGCTAGAGGTTACCTCCTCCATCTTTGTTCTACTTTCCTTTATAAGTTCCCTTAGGTTGTTCTCATAATCTTTCAGTTTTATGGGAATATCCCTCATCTACTTTTCCATGTTGTTGATTTTGTTCCAAACTGCCTCCTGTTTACCCTCCATAATTTCCATTTTCCTATTGATTTCCATTATCTCCTTATATGTCCATAAATCCAATTGAAGAGTGGCATCAGCTTTGCAATTGGCCAATGTAGTATGTGGGTAGTTTTTGTCATTCTGCCTTTTATCGCTCCAGTCTTCTGTGTTCTTTTTAGGACTACTTCCACCTTCTTCAATATGGTCCTCCGTTTCTCTTCATTTTTGTTCCTTAGTTACATCCAGGCTAACATTTTGGTTACTTACTTCCTTTACTTGAGCTCCCATTTCCAATATTTGGTTAGTGACCTGAACTAGATTTTCATCATCATTAATCGGATCATGGTCCGCAGCAAAATCATCTAGATCTTTATCAATTTCCTCAAACACTTGCTGGTTTTCCTTAGACTCATGGTTGTTATTTTCAGTCTTTATCTCTATAGTGACTCCATCTTTCTCATTCTTATCTGGCACTTCTTCTTCCTCACTAGAACTTGAATGCCCACTTTCTATTCCTCCCTCTTCCTCCAGGCTCTCCTCCCCAGTGTTTTTAGAACTTTCCCACTTTGTTTCCTCATCAGCAGTTTGGTTTTTGAGACTTGAGATTTTGAATTTAGCTTTTTCATTCCCTTTTACTATTTCTTTCTTGTTACTCCGTAGGTCCTTATTTTTTCCTAGATAAGGATTCTTTACAATGGCCTTATTCTTACAATGCCCTTCAATCAAAAGAATTAACCCCTCATGCAGGATGGGATGAGATTCCTTTTTCCTATGAGCATACAGACTTTGGAGCAAGGAAAAATGCAAGTAAAAAGGAAATGAGATTCTTACTTTGTGTCTGAAGTGATTGAGAAATACAAAGTGAAATTTATGGACTCTTTTGCTTCTTCCATCAAGTATGAAGTACTCGTGAATATAGCATAAGACGTCCCTCCAGATACCCTTAATCTGCTCCAATTCAAAAAAATCTCCACTTTTTTCCAGCTGTTGTTCCTCAGCATCCGTTTTAGGGAATTTGGAAAAAGCCTCATTAGAAATGCTGGTCTGCTTTGAGAATTTTATTCCCTCTGTTGGAAGCCCCATCACCTCTGCTATGAATTCCTCAGTTAGATTCACCGTAGTGCCATGCAGGGTGACCCTATCATCAATCCAATTTTTGAAAAAAGCCGTTTTAATATGAGGTTTTGAGCCATGAAGCTGTTCCATGTAACTCAAAACCTTTCCTCTCTGAAGGATCTTCCAAACATCTTCTTTTGCTTTCCACTCTTCGCAATATTTGGGTTCCTGCTTCCTGTAGCTTTTTGGGATAAAGTGTAAAGTTAAACTGGTTATATATTTAACTGTTGGGTTATTGATATTTTTTTTCAAGAAGAAATTTTTTCTTGTGATATAATTATTAACATTTTGTTGTATCTTTGAACTCTTTTGGTGTAATTTATTTAACTAGTTAATTTAAAACAGTTTTGAAGGGGTGTATGATTCATTGTGTTCCTACTCCTTAATCAGGTAGATAAACGATTATGAATGTTGATTTGGGTTATAAAAAAATTCAATTCATAATTTAAAATATTTAATTGAATGAGCTATTTAGGTTCCACTCATTTTTTTTTAATAATTAACTTGTTTATTTTCACAACAATGATCACATCATCCTTGAAGACATTTATCTATGTCGTGGTGGAAAATTTCACAGTGCTTTCCAAATTTTGAGGTTAATAAGCATGGTTGTTGTCTGAATACTTTCTATTACTTGGAATGACATCATTTGATAATGTCTCTATTTAAGGTCAAAGATATTATCTTCATTTTATTTTAAAAACATCCCTTGGATTATTTATTCCATAGTAGTTAATGAATAAGATTGTGCTTATGATTAATATAGAATAGAATTAGAAATTAGTAAGCAATCAATTGTTTTATATTTGACATAATTATCATCTAAAGATAAATGTGTGTAAAATAACATTTCATGTATGAAGAGAGTCATTATTTCATAATTTGTTGTGTTTCATTATTTTGAACCTTAAGGCTAGAACCTTATTACTTGGCACTCTTCTTAGAAGTGAAAATATGGTGTTTCCCTAAATATAATTTATTTAAGTGAGTTGACTTCTAAGGAGTATGAATAAAATTAATTATATACTGTGTTATGTTTATATATTATGCTTTATATGTTGCAGTTGTTAAACAAATATGTTATGACCCAATAAAATGAATAGCATATGATGCTAGGGTCATAAATATGTTTTCAAACTAAATATCAAGTCTTGTTACAAATTATAGAATAGGGGCTAGGTTAAATTCATATTTTAACACAAATAATTTGAGTCATGCCATTAGTATAAGGTCCCAAACCCATCCCAATCATGACAAAATTCCATCTAGCGATTCCCTTGATATGAATGGAATAATATTATAATACCTAAATGAGAATATTCATCATGTTTCCCATGTCCAAAACAAATAATTAAAATTGGTTATAAATGGACAAACCCAACATGAACAATAATAAGTTTTGTCTAATCACATCCAAAGGTTAAACCAAGAGTTGGTTGATATAAAATCCTATTTCAATCCTCTAATAAAAAATCCTTAAAATTAGAAAATTTACAATTCAAAAATCATTTCCAATTAGACCCTCTAGTCACCCAAATCCAATAAAAACCAATCAACATCCTCGCCATTTAAGGACACATCATTTTTCCAAGAATGGAAATCCATGAATGATACAATCTAAGGACTCTAAGACAAGAGTCAAACCTACAACAAAAAGTATTAGTTTGAATAAATGTGTCTTTACCATTTTGATAGGAATATGATGAGAGTATCTTTTCCATCCCACTATGAACCTCCAAATTTTTACAAATAGATAGGCAAATGAGACCAAAGTGAACACATTACAAAATTGTTTATATCCTCCCAAGGGGTTACTTATGATGATAACTAATTTCTTAGGATTTTCTCAAAAATCTTATGCATCCAAACCCTATATTAGTTCTTGTGTATACCTAATTTATCTATTACCACCTATGAATTTCTCTCCAATAGGTTTTTCAAACACTTTTCCTATAACATGGAGCATGAACTCACTATGCTAAATTTGTGCAATGCCAAATAGAGAAATGAGGAAAGCATTTCCTTCTTATTCCAAAGATCGAGATCCATAAAAAGTATATTCCCTTGGATAATTAAAAACAAAATTCATTACCATCCTCATGGAAAAACTCAATATATATTTAGATTTCCACTTGCAATTTCATTATTAAAACTCGTGGTGAAATTATCGAAAAATGAGTCCAAATCAAAAAGGGCACTAATTTCCAAAAGACTTATCAAAATTTTCCATAAGTATAACCAAGCACCATCTCAAATTGACAAAACCAAGTTATTTTATAAGAACAAAAATGTACTATGTGATTGGGTAACTAATGCTAAACATGTCCAATATTTCAACATACACCAAAAAGTGACCATACATAGGGGTTAAATAAAGCAATAAATGAAACACAAAATATATACTCCTTTAGGATAATCTCTTGAAGAATATTTTTGAAAGTTATTGGCTAAAAACATGAGAGTATTCTCGAAGACCAAACCATTTGATGAAAATTTGAAAATATTAACTTGGAATAAATAAAATGAATATTGTGAGTTACATAAGATAAAAGAATAGTTCACAAATAGATGAATGAAATTAAAAAAATATGTCCAAAACTTATTTGATCATAAAGAGATAGAAATGGAAGTTAACATAGACAATTTTATGGATTATGTAGTACCTTAATGTTGTATACTTGGAAAACTCAGACCTTAGTTTTTCCTCTCAGTTTTAGACCTTTCTCATTTTTGGGAGTCTTGCATCTTCTCTATCTTGTGCCCTTTTGCCCATCTATAGGTCTGACTAGTCTTATGTAAATGGTGAAAACCTTATATCTTGCCCAAGTTTCTTAAAACCTACTTATTATCCACCTCTACAAGTTTTTGACTATATACCTACTTTCATATTTCCTAGACACTTGCATCCAAGACATAAACCTAAGTTGATGCAGGTGTCCTACTCTAACACAAGTGTCTAAATCCCTCAAGTCATCAGATTTACAAATGAAACATATCCTAATCTTCATCCTAAGTGTTGTAATGTGATTTATTTATCCAAAGGGATTGATATTAATACAAGATCAACCCTCATTCATTCTTCACCTAAAAATTAAAAAAATACCAAAGAGACTTCTCAAAAGAATTATATCAGACATTAAATTGAGAAAGGTTTCTCTATTTTCTCCCATTTCAATATCTTTCATAGTAAAAACACTTATATATGTCTAAAGTGATAAATAATCATCCCAAGATCCATTTTTTTGAGTTACAAGATAGGTAAATGTTGTACTTGTTTTCCACACATTGCATGATTCACACACAAGATAACATGTATAGGATAACGACATCAGTCTGATGCTCTGTTCAAACTAGTATGTAGTGCTCATTGATAGAGGAGTCTTTGGAGTCAAATCAAAATTATGTACCCACTAACCCATTTTTATCGAAGCTCATCATGAAGAAGAAAAACTAGGGTTTTACAATTTCATGAGTGACAGTCCATAACCTAGCTATGAATGCACCAGAGAAAAGGTGAATACAAACCCAATAAAATCTAGTTGGTCACATATTTTTCCAATAAGTATTATGTATAGGACACCTTAAATAGGTTAAAATAGTAGCTTTGATGCAACCTTCCAAGGCTTATGCTAGTGTTTGAGGCTGTAGAGGCACTTAATCTAGAATTTTGTGATGGTTCTAGAATCACCTTCTAGTATGACTTTTACCTATTCTAGTTCAAGAACTATGTTAGAAATAGAACTTACTAAGTAAATTATTTCTTTATCATTTCCATACCTAGCATATTTTTACTTACTATATTTATCCTACCTCTATTTAATAAATTCAACATATGTTACATATGAGTTTAACATCTAATTATCTTAATATAGAGATAGTTGATAACCCTTATATATTAGGCTATATATATATATATATATATATATATCCCCTTTAACACTACATAACCCCAATATAGATATTTTTTGAGTTAAAAAATTGGTGAACCTAATCTCTTAACTCTGAACCCTAGGTTAAATTAGGGTTTTTCTATTTTTATATTTTATTGATTGTTGTACAGTATTGCAAATTATAATTTTTTCATTTATAAAGCAATGTAAAATATTAATGAGAAAACCTAATTTCAAATGGAATATAAAAATAATTGATTACTCATCTCAATAATAACTATAGCTTAATGGATGTGTTTTTGTATGTTACAAGATATTAAATAAGTAAACAAGACAAAAATAAGGCTTCTTTACCTAGTGATGGTGAGTCCTTAGAAGGTACTAAAATTGATTTCATAAAAATCAATCTACTTGTTATCACCAAAATTTGAAACCTAAGGAGGCCTATTCTAGCCTCCTCAAATTTTGAATAACAGTGAAACACCTCATATGTTGTGGGTAACAATTCTAACAAGTGAATCTTTAGATTATGGGCTAGCTCCCATGTAAAAAACCTAAAACTAACCACTAGCCTAATTTATTTAATGGAAAAGTTATATAAATATATTAAAAATACTCTAAGTTATTTGATGCACCAAGATAAACACCACAACTATTTCAACTTGCACTATGGAAAGCATCTACAAAACTGATTTCAAAATCCAAATGTTTTCTTAACATAGTGCTTCAATATGAAGATAGAATGCAATGTATCTTTCAAGGTGGATGACTAATAGGATTGATAATGGGCACTAACAATCTTCTTTACACTTAAAATTTATGAAATCTACCATCTACACATCCATATGACCTGTTAGAACATATATTGCTCATGAAAAGGTATAGAAAAGATAGATGAGTGCAAGGAAAGAACTATTACTTAACATTCAACAAAAACTACTTCATAGACTTATGAAAGACATGATAAATCTAAAGCTAGTTTGAATCCTTTATTCCAAAGGAAAATCAATCTATAATTTAGTAGGGATTGGCCATAGTAATATGTGGATCCCTTATAAATGCAAAAAGGTAGCATATATATAGAATGAGGAAGATAAAGAGAGAATGGGTTACGGTAGAGAGAGTCAAGGATAAATGTCAATATTCACAAGATAGCTAAAATATTTAAAATGATTTATATATAGTCATAACATTGTTATTGACATGTGTTTATCTCTTCTTATGATTATTTCCTTAAAGTGGCACAAGAGACCATTTACCTTTCTTACTATGTAATCATCCCTAAAACTAAATCTATCAAATCATCAATGTTGATTCCCATCTTTATATACCTTATAGACCTTAATAAACTTACTATTACCTCATTCACACCTTGAGTTAGTTTTAAATCTCTTCATACTGACATTGAAGTTATAATAATCTATATGAGGTGTTTTGAAGCCCATTTGGCTTCCCTATGCCTCTCCTTGTTCACATGTCTCAAATTTTGATTTCACATTTAGGGATGAAATATATCTCCATTAAATTAATGTACATACATTATTAGACCTAATTCAAATCATTTTGAAACATCAATCACTTTGAAAGACTTCATCTTGCACCCGAATCTTGAATTTTCTCCCAATTCCTTATAGCTTTGAAAACACATACAACTCCTTGTGTGGAAGAATATACAAATTATATTGATATTATGGAACTATTTTTTAGTACCCAATAAATCCTTATATCTCTATGCCAAAATTTCATGACTTAAAACCAAGTGGAAATGTCATTTTTCATTTGATTTCTCTCCACAATTAGGCCTAAATTAGGCCTCTAGGCCCAAAAATTGACAATTCACTCTATAGAATTTCCACATGTGTGGAACTTATATAAAGTGTGTGATTCATTTTACCTATACTATAACCATCATCCATACCATATTTAAGCTTCTGAGGCCTTGTGTAGATATGTAAACCGTGAAATGATAAAAAAATAACTAGCCTTTCTTAAGGCCTTTTCACACTACCTTCAATAACTAGACCTGTAAGAACAATTTAAGGGTGTATTTTTTATATTATTACACATAAAAATTTAAAATACAACCCAGATCATCCCTCTCAATGGTTTTCATTAGTCTAGGATATTCTATACCTTATTTTGAGTCCAAAACTTCACAAAAGTACAAAATTTATTACATCAATATAGGTGCAGGAACAAACAAAAGTCATGGTGAGGACCTTCCTAGAGTTATCCATGATGTTATAGAGGTTTTAGAAATAATCCAACTCATTTAAATCACTTTAGATGATAATCTCACTCATTGTGTTCTTAATAGGGTTTTTAGAGGGTTTAAGGTAGTTGAGTTCTTCACGATTATTCATAAACCCTAGGGCCTTAACTCATAAACCAATGCCATAAATTTTAAGTGCATAAGTTTCCTCGACTACCCCTAGGTTTTAAAGTTACCATGAAACTTGTTCATATATATCTAAGCTTGAGAAAATGATCTTCAAGACTAAATTATGCCATTGGAGAGTGGTTTGCAGTCTTAAACTTTATTCATAAGGGTTAGAGAACTAAACCAACAAGTAATCCCAAGAAATTGAAGTGTGGGTACATTTTCACAATATATAAAACCACTTCCACATGCACAATTTTAAGGCCAAATCAATCAATAGAAAATATGGTTTGAACTACAATCATGCACTTGGAGATCTTGAGATCTCATAGGCCAAATTGTTCATTTTATTATATTCCTCTGGTTATGGTGTATTAAGCATGAAATATACTAAGAGGGGGGGTGAATTAGTATATTATATATATATTATTTCTTAATCAAATTTATTTTCTTTAACCACTTAACCACACATTCAAGATATGCAATAAAACTGAAATAATAATATGCACCACACGAGAGAGAGAGAGAGAGAGAGAGAGAGAGAGAGAGAGAGAGAGAGAGAGAGAGAGAGAGAGAGAGAGAGAGAGAGAGAGAGAGAGAGAGAGAGAGAGAGAGAGAGAGAGAGAGAGAGAGACCAAATTTTTATGTGAAAACCCAAAGTGGGAAGAAACACAGAGAACAATCTCAAATATATGAATGAGAACCAACTGATATTACAAAGTTCTCAATAAAAAACTTGTAGGAGTACCAACCCCTTTATTGAGCACCAACACAATAACTATTTTTGAGCACCAACCCACAGGAGCACCAACCCCTCTTGTGTATAAAACACAACTATCTATCAATGTTGATTACTCAACAAATGATATAACTCTACAATATATCCTAACTTTCTCTTTTAAAAAAAATACAAACCATGCACTGTCTTGCATATTACAAATGGCTTCTCAAGCCTTTATTTATAGCTTTCCAAATGACCTTTGGCATTCACCCTTTGTGACACTTCAATATTCATGGAAAATGATGCCAAACTTGCATGACCCTTCGTATCCTTGAATTTGAAAAGTCATATGGTGACCCTTCATAAGTTAAATCATCCTTATCCTCTTTTGTCTTTATCTTGCTGACTTTTCATATTCTTCAAAGTGTCCTTTCATGGAAAAATGTACCATACCTTCTTTTGTCTTCACATGGTGACTCTTGGAATTCCTCAAGATGACTCTTCATAAGAAAATGTGTCCCATTCTTCTTTCATATTTTACCCTATGAATCTTTGACTTCTCCATGGGCCCTCTTTTGACTTATATGTAACCAAAAATATATTCATTAATATTAAATAAATATTAACACACATTAGCCAAGATATGAATATTAAAAACACCATTAAATACAATGGGGCATTTTTTCACCAATAATCCTAGACCTTTGACATCAATGAAAATATTTCCAACAATCTCCCCCTTTGTCATTGATGGTAACCTCAAACTGAAACTACCACACCATGAAACATGTACATACTACCATCTAAAAAACATATAGTAACTCCCCCTTACTATAGCAAATTATACCTATTCCTTATACCTATTTTTGCACCTGTACTTGTACCTATACCTATTATTCTCTGCCTTTGACATCAACAAAAAATGGCCTACATAGAGTTAACACTTAGCTCCCCTTTAATTGATGTTGAACCTCAATGGTAGGAAGTAAAATAAATTACTCCCAACTCTTCTCGTAGATACTCAAAATGTGTATTTTGGTAGTGCATTTGTGAAAATATCTACAATCTACTATGTAGTACTGATATAATCCATCTTAACCTATTGATCTACAACCTGCTCTCTCAAGAAGTGATATCTAATGGGAATATGTTTTGTTCTTGAATGCATCACTTGATTATTTGAAATATTAATAGCACTTATGTTGTCAAAAAAAATAAAAATATGTTCATCATATTTTACCTTGATATCTTCCAAATTTTACTTCATCAAAAGCACTTGAGTACAACATAATACTGCTACAATATATTATGCTTTAGATATAGAAAGTGATACTAAATTTTGATTCTTGCTTAGCCGTGATACTAAGCTATCACCAAGGAAGAAAGCTTCTCCACTTGTACTCTTTCTATCATCCAAGCACCCTCCCCAATCTAAATCTATATAAGAAACCAAAGTG
>JARHVA010002690.1:0-67500 GCA_037957365.1 Torreya grandis
AGTTCACCAAATGATCTAAATTAAGGGAAATGAAGGAGAGGTCTAAAGTGAGACACTAACTAGTCACAATATCCACATGCGAGCTTCAATTAAGAGATGTAGAACACTAAACATGACCTTCATAACTAGATGAACTAGTAACTATGTGAGATCATAATTTTACAATGGAAAAACCTCTATCACATATGCAAATCTAACATGTACACACTATATCAAAACAATGAAATCTAAAATAGTCTTGTATTCATCTCAAGAGGTTACAAGCTCCATCTTGGTAGAGTTTGGTCATGCCCAAGAGAGGGAATAGAGTGATACAATGGGGATCCATTTTTTGGCTCAAAATCCTCCATATATAACAAAAATGAAAAAGAGAGAGAGGAATAATGCCTTAGAGAATGGAGAAAGGGTCCTCGATATCAAGAAGTGAAGTGGTAGTACTTGATTATTTTTTGTTTGCATGCCTTGATCAAAAAATAGATATCCTATTATCCCACTAGTTCTTGAGCTCCTCCCATTAGTTGAGAGCATCTTACTAGAGACAAGGGTTTTATTCCTTGATGACTAGTCTATTTGAGCTGAATCAATGCCCTTAACTACTTCTCCCACTACTTGACATGCTCACGAGGATAAAATACTCAAATATTGATATTGATAAATAGGTCATGCCTTAAATAGTGGAGTACCTAGTTTATCAATGATAGGGCCACATTGATATATGAGACCCTTTGCATTAATTACCCATATATGCTCTATGATCATGGTCCACTATAGACAGAAAATGAATCTAAGGTCATTAGTTTTCCTAGAGTCCTTATATTAAAACAAAACCATAGACCAAAGCTTATTTCAGACTCCATATAGGTCCAAATAGACCCACTTTATCTCTTCAAGAGCCAAGAGTCATTATACATGGATCCTTCTTTAGAAATGGTGAACTAGTCATGAGAAAGAACCCTACATGCTATAAATTATCAAACCAAAGATCAATATTTATCTCTAATGGTGGTCCCTTTTGTTCCTCATACTTGACTACATCCTAATAACCACTCCATGGAATTTGAATGAGATTTAATAACATCAAAAAGACCCTACAAAACCTTATTTTCCATGGTCAAAAATAGCCCCTTGACCTTTGTCAAAAATCCTAGGCTTGTCCTTATTCTAATTGGTTGTCAAAATCTAACTAAAATCATTATCACATTGACTCATTTTGCTCTATTGATTTTTATTGGTATGAATGCCCAAGAACCATCTATCTTCTACTAGTTGAATACATCCTTGACACTTGTCATGTACATGTTCTCTCTTGAGATTCATTGACCCTTTAACCTCCACTCATCATTAGATTTGAGTGTATGATCAAACGTGGACCGTTAGATCAATTGGAACCATACTATTTGAAAGCTAACAACTAGTTCATGATCTTAAAATTGACATCCTCAATCCAATCAAATGATGTTCATGTGACCATCATTGTCAATCATGTGACCATCAAATTTACACTCAATAGGATCTATCTTGCTCTATCTTATAGTTGACATCCCACTAATTTTCATTTGGCATCTCATAAAATGTAAACTAACATCCTAGATTTCTTCAAATATAAGCACAGATAGATTTTTTTCCCAAGCTTTATTTTGATGTTAGCATGAACATCTTATGTTGTAGGTCTATTTTTGAAGGCTTATAATTTGAAGAATAAAATTAATGGAGTGCCCAAATTTTTAGGAGATGATCTTAAGGTTAAAAGGAACAAACCCATTTTATATACTAGTATTGAGGGTTTCCCAAGTGAAGATATTGAATTCTCAAGTTGGCTGGTCTATATCTACTCTTGCATGACATCCTAGCGACGATTGAGCTCATTTGGGCTAAGTATGGAAAACATAGTGAAATCTGACTGAGTAACCAACTTTGATCATGTATAAATTCATTTTTACTTCAATGGAGGATCTAAAAATTGCTACATATAAACTTAGCTCAAATGTGAACAAACCCATATGACCAATTTTCTCTGACTCATCCACACATGGAAATGGTGGCATTAGCAAAGTGCCTACTCAAAATTTCTGCCACTAGACTAAAGATGTCTTGATGAATACAATGAAGAACTAGATGAATGTTATGCACTTCTAAGTCATTCTAATCACTTTGACACCCAATGAGGTCTATACAACTCTAGTCTTATCCCAAAGCCTTTTTGATCACTGCTTTATCAAACCATGCAAGAGCTTCATATGTGGGCCAAAAATTGGCCAACATCTTTGGTGACTCACAGGGGTTACATGCTTGTCTATGAAAAATAACCTAGATCATGTGCCTAGTCTAGTCCATTGGGCATGGAGTCTCTTCTCTGATCTAACATATTGAATTGAATCCAACATCAGCTACCAATCTTGCTCTAACCTATTTTGAAACAAATACAAAGACTAGAAGAAAGAGAAAAACAAAACAAAGTACCCAAGTAACTTATTGAAAGAAACTAATCTAGATTAAAAATAGAGACAACAAAAAAAAGTTATAAAACAACACTTAGAGGAAATTTAACAACACTAATCTAATATATACAACCTAAAACATGTGTGTACCTTTCCTCCTAGATCAAAAGAAAAGTTTGAAAATTTTCTTACCTCATAAGATGAGGAATTGAATGAGGCATGTAGCTCTTTGACCCTTGGTCTTGATGCCTCCTTCATTATACTTGCCAACTTCATTGGCATGATGATCAATAAGAACTAGGCAACTCAAAATAGGTCAGCTATGTGTAACCAAATAGCCTTAGCTTTCTCATATAGCTTTCCAACTATAACCTCTAATGGTGGTTTAACAAGGCATACCTTTTTGATTTTCATGGTGTCTTCAATAAGACTGGGCTTTTCCTTTGATTCAAGTTATTCAGGATCATCAAGGAGCTTTTCATATTCTACCCAATCTTGATCATTTTCCTCCATGATAAATTATTTATCCACCTTCTCAAGCACTTGATCCTCAACTTGACCAAGATCTTCAAGCTCTTGAAAGAGATTCATTTATAGCTACCCATCATTTTTGTCCCTTTTATCATATACAACCACCACTTATTTAGTCTTATCTTCTTGATGCATGAGGTTATAAAACTAGTGTTCTTCATGATCCAAAGAATTAATGGAATCTTTAGAAGATCCCACTTGCTACATTATCTCATCATCCAAATCAACCATCTTAAACTCATCAATCTCATTCATGAAATCATGGTATAACTATTGCCAATGGTCTTCTGCTTCAATAAATCTCTCTACCTCAGCAATAGTGTTGTGGGAGTTGTCCTCATGGCTACCTTCCAAATAAACATGAGCTTGTGCTTGATTTATATCAGCTATCACAAGTATTGTGAAAACTCTTGATCTTGGATAATTGATATGTGATTAATAGGTTCTTGAAAAGTAACCCCTTGATGCACAACTAAGACTTCTCCCTATTGGATCTCATCTCCAACTTTAACTTGCTCTTATAACTCATCCTCTTTGTCATTATAAAATATTGAGACATGATTGCTCTCACTAAGTGGTGTCCCAATACTGATCTCCTCTTTTGACTCTGATAATCCATTAGTATCATTTATGAGTTCAACATGGAGTTCACCACTTACCTCTTGAAGGAGTGGCATAGGATATTCTTGGGATGACTCTATGAGAGAGGAGACATATGGAACACTTCCTTGGTCCAATTTTTTATCTTTGATAGTCTTGTCTTCCTCTTTCTTTGGCATACTACTCTGGATGGATTTCCAAGATGTAAATGACCTAGATTATTGAGGAGGGAGGGATGGGGGTTGAATGACCTTGGATTTTCTTGACTGCATGACTTGGTTCCAATATGGGAAAGACTGAGGTTATGCTTTGACCTTTTATTTTTGGTTTTCCTCCTCTTTCCTTGTCTTTGAGCTCCAACTCTTTGATCTTTTTATCAATATTCTCTTGGAATATCTTCTCTCTAAGGTGTTCAATAGCTTCATGAAGATAAGAAACACAATAAGGTTATTGAGGAGGTACGAGATATGTTTGTAGAGGTTCATATCCTCCTTTATTTTGGGCCTTCAAATCTATATTTGCTTTACTTTACCCACCCTATGATTTCACCACTTGGTTCCAGCTTGGAACCTTGAAGGACTTCATAAGGGGTTCTTGAGGAAGGATGGAATATTAAACCTTAATAATAGGCTATTCCACAATAATATCCTTATTTCTTTGACAACTCTCTTAGATAGATATCCAAGAAGGGAAGGTCTATGGAACATATGAAGAACTTGGGACATTCAAAGTGCTACTTAGAATGGTCTCTTGGGGAGGAATGTGTGACACATAATAAGGTTGAGGTGGTGTATATGAAGGCACATAAGGTTGGTGAGGTTATACCTGGTGTCCCCTCAAGGACTTTTATCTTATCCTCAATTTTATAAATGTAACCAACTACATCCATTATCTCACCTATGAGATTGTTCCAGTTAGCTCTCTCAATAGGTGCCCATCCTTCTTTTATTCACTACAGTGACTTTCTCACATGAATCATGTGAGTAGGGTCATCTTGGCCATAATATTTATATGAGCACAACTCTAGTGCATTCTTGTCAAGGCTTATTAAAGTCTGTTGTGCTAGTATGGATGGCTCATGATAGGGTTGCTAAGGAACAATATTATGATGGGCTTGTTGTTCATATGGAGGATCAAGGAAATATTCTTACATATATAACTGAAATAGGTCCTTAATTTTCTAGTGAGGATTATGAGGAAGGTAAACTCTATTCCATTGATAATAAGGATCATGAGAAACTTGCCAAGGTTCCTCATAACTTTGACATAGATCTTGGTAGGGATGATTAGGCTCATATGGATCATGAGGGTCATATTAGAGTTGATGATAAGGAGGTGGAAAATAAGGATATTCACCATATCTATTCATATTGACCTCATATGTCAAATGAGATGCAAAAAATTGATTTAAAACTTCATTGAAACATCCTTGATCTACTCATAACCAGAAGTTTTATTTGGAGTCACCATTGGTGTTAATTTTATTTATTTCAAAAGATGATTAGAGGAAAAAAAACACCAAGATATTTCCACTCTTTTGGAAGTTGTCCCACTTGATGTGCCAAAACTCTTATGGACTATAATTGGACCCTAGCTAAGTAAGGAGATTATTCAAGCCTTATTACTCAAACTCTAGTCCAACATGGGAATAGACCTAGGTTATGGGTAACCTATAGTGGGGTTAAACCTATAGAGAAGGTCAAATTCCTCTTGATGCATCATTTTATCTTGTTCCCACCATTAAAACCTACTAATGACCAAGGAAAAGGGATAAAGAGAGAGAGATAAACTTGAAAGGAAAACCTAAGCTAATAGTGGTGATATACCTAATTTATGGTTGATCTACCCTACTTGACTCTTAAAATACCAATAAGACAAGTAAAAGGAAAAATTCAGGATCCCAAATATCTATCATACATTAGTATTTAATTAAGTGGTTCACTAAATGATCTAAACTAAGGTAAATGAAGGAGAGGTTTAAAGTAAAACACTAACCAGTCATAATATCCACATGTGAGCTTCAATCAAGATATGTAGAACACTAAACATGACTTGCATAACTAGATGTATTAGTAATTAGGTGAGATCATAATTTGATAAGGGAAGAACCTCTACCACATATGCAAATCTGACATGTACACACTATACCATAACAATGAAATATAAACTAATCTTGTATTCATATCAAGAGGTTACATGCTCTATCTTGGTAGAGTTTGGGTCATGCCCAAGAGAGGGAGTAGAGTGATATGATGAGGATCCATTTTTTGGCTCAAAAGCCTCTATATATAGTAGAAAGGAGAAAGAGAGAGAGGAACAATGCCTTGGATAATGGATAAAGGGTCCTTGAGATCAAAAAGTGAGGTGGAAATACTTGATTGCTTTCTATTTTCATGCCTTGATCAACAAACAGATCTCCTATTATCTCACTAGTCCCCAAGATCCTCCCATTGGTTGAAGAGTGTCATAATAAAGACAAGGGTTTTTTCTATGATGACTCAGTCTATTTGAGTAGAATCAATGTCCTTAACTACTTCTCCTACTACTTGCTGTGCTTATGAGGATCAAATCCTTGAATCTTAATATTGATAATCATGCCTTGAGTAGTGGAGTGCCTATTTTGTCAATGATAGGGTCACATTGATAGATGAGACCCTTTATATTAATCTCCCATATCTGCTCCATGATCATGGCCCACTATAGACATAAAACTAAACTAAGTTCATTGGTTTTCCCATAGTCTTTACATTAAAATATACCCATAGACCAAAGCTTATTTTAGAATCCATATAGGTCTAAATATACCTACTTTATCTCTATAAGAGATAAGAGTTCATTATACATGGATCCTTCTTTAGAAATGGAGAACCAGTCATGAGAAAGAACCCTACACACTATAACTTATCAAACTAGAGATCAATATTTAGCTCTAATGGTGGTCCCTTATGTTTCTCATACTTGACTACATCCTTACTAACTTCTCCATGGAATTTTAATAAGCTTAAATAGCTTCAAGAAGACCTTATAAAACCTTGTTTGACATGGTCAAAAATATCCCCTCGACCTCTATCAAGAATCCTAGGCTTGCCCTTGTTCTAATTGGTTGTCAAAATATGACTAAGCTCATTATCATATTGACTCATTTCACTTCATTGATTTCAATCAGTATGAATGCCTGAGAAACATCAATCTTTTTCCATTTGAATGCATCCTTGACACTTGTCATGCCCACATTCACTCTTGATATTTATTGACCCTTTGACCTCTACTCATTATTAGATCTGAGTGTATGATCGAACATGGATAATTAGATCAACTGGGACCCCACTTTTTGAAAGCCAAAAAATTAGTTCTTGATCTTAAAATCAATGTCCTCACTCTTGTTAAATGATGTTCGTGTGACCATAATTGATGGTCATGCGACTATCAAATTTATGATCAATAGGATATGTCTTTCTCTATCTTAAAGTTAGCATCCCATCAACCATAATTTGGCATCCCAAATAATGTAACTAATGTCTTGTATACCATCAAATTTAAGCATAGATATATTTTTTCTTGAGCTTTATTTTGATGTTAGCATGAATATCTTATATTGCAAGTCCATTTTTTAAAGCTTATAACTTGAAGAACAAAAGTAATGGAGTGACCAAACTTGTAGTATATGCTCTCGAGGTCAAAAGGAACAAACATATTTAATCCACTAGTCCTATGGGTTTCCCAAGTGAAGATATTAAATTCTCAAGTTAGTTGGTTCATATATGCTCCTACGTGATATCCTAGCGATAGTCGAGCTCATTTGGCTAAGTATGAAACACTTAGTGAAATCTGACTGAGGAGCCAACTTTGATCATGTATAACTTCATTTATACTTTGATGGAGGATCAAAAACTTCGTACAAATTTGAACAAACCTATATGACTAATTTTCCCTGACTCATCCACACATGGCAATGGTGGCATCAACAAAGTGCCTACTTAGAATTTTTGACACTAGACTCAAGATGTCTAGATGAACACAATGAAGAATCATATGAATGTTATGCACTTATAAGTCATTCCAATCACTTTGAAACCTAATGAGGTCTCTATAAATCTAGTCCTATCCCAAAGCCCTTTTGATCACTGCATTATCAAACCATGCAAGAGCTTCATATGTGGGCCAAAAATTAGCGAATAGGTACATATTTATTTCTTATAAACCTAGTAATTCCATCCTTATGCATTAATATATTAAAGGAGGTGGAAATGTAGATACTCAAATCTATTTTTACATGATATGCTATTATTTTAAACTTGAAAAATACCAATCATAGCTCAACCCTTCAGTTCAAGACCTTTTTTCCAAAAGACTTTGATAACTACTTATCCTATAGTTTAACCCTAATATTATGATGACCCAGACCACTTGTAGCCTACAATTTGCATAAAACTTGATTTTTATCCTACTCAGACAATTATAAATCTAAAGTTGTTGTAGGATCTTATTCAAATATTTATAATATGCAGGTTTAATGGCAAAGACAAATAACTAGAGAGAAATTTTAATCACAAATATTTTATAATATTTATCACTCTATTTGAATTCTCTAATTAACTATACATCTAGGACATGTTACATATTTATAAGAACCACATTCCTATATTTTCTCTTTTGTTTACTCACTCAAAATCTTTTTGATATTTTCTCACATGAATCCTATAACTAAACAAACCTATTACGATATATTATTATAAAAAATAAAAATATATCTCAATAATACAATAATCTAACTAATGGAATATTACCATATTAACCATATAGTTAAAAACTCAATAACTAATATTTACCTCTCGATAAATCAATATATTACTATTTACCATCCCGTAAATACCAAAATTCACTCAATATGAAAACTAACCCCAAAATTCCCCCCCCATAGTTTTTACATGGTATAATATATCTCATTTTCTGATTGTAGCATACTCCACCTCTATGTGCTCATGATCTTCACCACATACATATGCCATCTCACATCTCTTCATTCACACTCATCTGTAATTGGTTTTCATAGGTTCACCAATAACCTTAAAAAATGGTTTTCATAGGCTCACCAATAACTTTATAAAATGGTTTTCTCATGTTCACCACTAACCTTACAAAATAGCTTTCTCAGGTTCACCACTAACCTTACAACATGGTTGCTACAATGCTTTTTAGATCAATATTCTCCAATGTAAATATGTAAAAGGGTTACATGAGAATATTATTCACAAGTAAATAGGTACAACTATTCTTATTTCACATATGTTGAAAAATAAATGTAACTACCACATAATTCAAGAAAGCAAACACTTGCACACAACTAAACAATAAAAGTCACCAAAGCTGTATGCATCCTCATCATTATCAATTGACGAGAGGTCACTGAAAGACCTCTATCCTCTAGTATCCTCTAGCCTCCAGTATGTTATACTGTTTACTTAGATTTTTTTTAAAGTAGCTCAGGGACATGAATTTTTTGAGGGAAATCACCCCATAATGCAGACATTGCATACAAATGATAATGCATCTGTAAGGCAGTTTTTTTTGTTTTTACAATTTTGACAATGAATTTTAAATTTTGACTCAAAAATTGACTCTTTTAACATTTTTTAATTTTTTGACATTATGAAAAATATTTGAAAATGGACCCAATAAAAACTTTGACATTTTGATTTTGACAAATAAGATGATAAAGACTACTTGACTCATATTAAATTTTGACATAATGACACAAAACATTAAATTTGATATATGACCAATTGTGAAATTTAATTGACTAGAGACATTAATATTAAAACTTAAATAAAACTAAAAACATGATATTAATACTACTCAACCATACTTAAAGAGCTCAAAACCTATGACTCAAATCTAATCGAATTATATTTAATTCTAATAACAAAGCAAAAATTTTAAAATAAAAAATAACTATTAAATGCTCAAAAATAAAAATTAATCAACTACCTTAAAGACATGGTCTTTATGGATTTTATCCCTACATGCATTTAGACTTAATGATGGAATGGGGTTTGTATTTGGATGATGAGTGGATGGTAGAACACATGGAAATGATATATATATAGTGGAGGTTCAAGCTATTTGAGTAGTTCTTCATAGCCAATGTGGATCTTGAATGTGCAAAAATGAACCATATAACATAAAAAATGGTGATTATGAGAACAATAGTATTTGAATGGCTGGGTGATGTATTGAAAATGATAACTTATACCTTGTAATCATTCACTATCTTCATATAGATTCATTGTAGCTAAATCTTGTATATTGAAAATTGATTGAGTGATGGTTGAACACAACCAACAATAGTCACTCATGAAATTGATAGCTACACATACTGAGCACATTGTAGATGTTAGAATCTTGAAATATATATTTTTCTAAATATTTTTATTCATTTTTTCCATTGATAATCATTACACAAATGTGTATGCAAATCAAAATGAGATCTGAGCATAAGACACTGAATTAGGTGAGCAAAAATATATGAATAAAAGTGTAACACCTTTATGCAATGCATGGTGTGACAAATTTCCTAAGTTGCTTGATGTAAAATGATCAAATATATATTCAATATAGTCAATGATGTGATGTAGGATAAGAGATGATCCACAAATATTTCCAATGCTAAATCAAAGATGAGGGAGCATAGACCAGTGGTGATGGAGATTTGAACTCAAACAATGTGATACATGTTGTGGATAGTGCAAAAAAAACCAATGCCTCCTACAAACTGCATGTGAATCTGTATAAATTCAAATAAACACAATAACTACTTTCTAAAACTACCTAAAACATAGCTTTCATTAATGAAATCTCTCATGATCTAGGGAAACCATAAATTGAAGTGGATCTGCCCCTTCATAGATTTAATAGGCCATTTGCCCTCTCTGATACCAAATGAAGTTATTACAGGATCTTATTCAAATATTTATAACATGCAAGTTTAACAAAAAAGACAAATAACTAAAGAGAAATTTTAATCACAAATATATTATACTATTTCTCACTCTACCTGAATTCTCTGATTAATTATACATCTGGGACATGTTACATATTTATAGGAACCATATTCTTATATTTTCTCCTTTGTTTTCTCACACAAAATATTTATGATATTCTCTCACATGAATCTTATAACTAAGCAAACCTATTATGATATATTGTTATAAAAAATAAAAATATATCTCAACAATACAATATTCTAACTAATGTAATATTACCGTATTAATCATATAGTTAAAAATAACTCAATAACTAATATTTACCTATCAGTAAATCAACCTATTACTATTTACCATCTCATAAATACCAAAATTCACTCAATGTGAAAACTGACCCCAATAAAATCCTCAAAAACATTTTATACTATATGATACTATCATTTAGATTAGGGCAGTAGCATTGACACTAGTGTTCCAATTTTGTCACTAGTGTCTTTGCCTTTAAAATAATAAATTATGTAATTTTTTTAACATATATGGGTTAGCCCATGGTATCCATTTAATCGTCCCATGAGATATTTTAAAACTGTGTGGTATAAATACAAATCAAAATTTATTCATTATTAATTTAAGCAATATTTATCAAATCATCAAGAAAGCTCACATTACACCATTGAAAATCATTTGCACAACTGAGCTAGACTGCCTTACTTTTACATATTTCCAAATCAGTCATGATAAGTCTTATTATAGGTATTAATAAATCAAATCATATCCCATGAGCAATATTTTTCAAATTACAATCTAGATCACTAGATGCACTTGTATATAGCATATTATAAAATTATTCACACACAAGCCCATATAAGGGGGAGAACTACATCGGGTTGAGGCCCTCTTCATAGTATATGGATATGTAGTCAAAAATAATTTAAATATAGGTATTTGAGGTCATATTTACTTCACCTAATCTAATTAACCCTTATTTTTAGGGTGACATGCCAATTTGTGGGAACTAGGATTTTGATCAAAACGCTGACTCAGAACCTATGCATGTGATCTGAATTGAAAACCTGAAAGGTGATAGTTAACCTAATAAGAACATGTGGTTATTAAAAAAAATTTACATATCTTGAGTTGTACAAAATCATATAAACCAAGACATAAGCATCAATGGTAGTTTTTATTAGTGCCCAACATTACACTAAAGTAATTGAACCCTTA
This sequence comes from Torreya grandis, assembly GCA_037957365.1. NCBI lineage: Eukaryota > Viridiplantae > Streptophyta > Pinopsida > Cupressales > Taxaceae > Torreya > Torreya grandis. The sequence goes on from JARHVA010002690.1 coordinate 11,777, forward strand.
TCAAGTATGAATGCCTGAGTTTCTTTCCCAACTCTAGTTTTCAAGTGCCTTTGGTCTATAAAAAATCCATGTTGAGTTCATGTCTAAGTATTTTTAAATCCTTTTTCCAATTTACCTAGCTAAAACATATTGATTAAAAATCAAATTTGGTGGGAGTAATTTAAGCAAGAACATTTTAAATATGCCAAGGACTTATTTTTGTTTTTATATTAAGGCTTGGTCATTTGGTGGGATTAATTTAAGAGAGAACATTTTAAATATACCAAGGAATTATTTTTGTTTTTATATGAAGGCTTGGTCATTTTTATTAACATGACCAAACCTTAATATAAAAATTCATATTGGGTCCCCTTTTGTATCCTATAGCTTGGTCCCTCTTATTTATTTACATGGTCTAGATAATGCCCATGATCCATTTTATTTATTAGCATAGTCTAAGTAATGTATGGTCCCTTTGTTATACACTTAGCGTAAAAGTCTTGGGTCCCCTTCATATTTATCAATGCCCCAAAACCTTAGGTTAAGTCCTTTGTCCTAAGTTTTTATGTCCTGAGCTGAAACTTGGCACTTTTCCTTATCCAATTTGAGCCAATCATGGCTAGGATGACGGATTGCGATTGGAAGGTACATGTTAATGAAAATTAGTTTAATGAAATTATTTGTGAAGCAACATTAAAATATCAAAGGTTCTAAGATCCTCGTGAGAGTGACAAGTTTCACCATCTCAGTGGGATACCTAATGATCTAATGACATGTAGGGGTCAACAAAGTCAAAAAACCTTTGGAGGAATATGAAGAGGACATGTGTCAAACTCTTAGTGAGTTGAATGAGTAGTGTGATGGCTATATAAACATCATTTATGGTCACATAAACATCAAGATTAAGCTTAGCCATTATACATTGGGGCTTAAATTTGATGGTCATGCACCTGTCAAAGATGTTCGTGTGAACGTCAAATGATGGGTATACATACATCAGATTTAAGCCACTATAATTATCCATTGGGGATTAAATTTGATAGTCATACACCCATCAAATAAATTCATGTAGATGTCAAATGATAGACATGTGGATGTCAAATTTAAGCCATGGTAGAGTGAAATTTTCAGCAAAGCCCAGGATGAATGTGGGACTACCACATGGTAAAAGGGCACTAGCCCAGGCAAAGATTGACTATGTAAGGTGTAGAAAGCCCATGGATTCTATAAGTGGCATGATATCAGGGCTCATAATAAAATATAATGTTAAGGGGATGCCAAGAACCCATGGGGCTATCATGTGGCATGCTCATGTTCATCATGCAAACAAAGATCTAACAATGAAACATAGGAAGGTAGACATTTAAATGGAGCTCAAGGTAGATGTGGTGGCTTGTGAACCCTCTAAGGATGATCAAATGTCCTTTGATAACTTTGGAAGGCTAGATTTTGTGATGGTAGATGGTAATTTGGACAAGTCTACAATAAATTTCTCTCTTGATGGACATAATTCTCAACCTACAAAATAGGTAGTGGGTTAATCAGAAATACAGTCAAACTGATACATTGGACATTTGAAGCTCATGAACTAAGAATACTTCTTGACAGTCAACATTATAAATAGACACTTTTTATGAAAATCGAGTAATGAGAAAGCACTTGAAAACTATTGATGTTACTGTTATGATTTTGGCATGCCAATATGTAGGGGTATATATTCATGTAATTAATGATTTTGTGTAGATCTTTCATAAGAGAGGATTTTTTTTTTTAAAAGATGGAAAAGTCAATGCTCAATCAATTACAATTCAACATAGCTTTATATAACCCCTTATTATTCTCATTAGAAGATTTCCCTAAGGGATTTTCCTAGGGGAATTATAAGTGATAGTTACAACATGGAAATTCACAAATTACAAATTTGTAAAAGGGGCAAGGATTTGATCAAATAGGTCAAAGTTCAAAAATAATGCATTTATGCATTAAAAAAGGCTAAATGTGAAAAATCAAAAGTGCAAAAAAGCAAAATATGATATATAAGTTGGAGCCAAAAAGTAAAAATTTGAAAATAACCTAAGTCTTTTAGATTTTTTATTATGGTGCTTGTCCAAGCTCATCCATAAAAGCATATTGTAGGTTTACAAATCTAAAGTGGGACACTCTAAAGAAGATCATTTAAATAGCCATGGATCTAGAATATTCCCATGAAATCATTACAAGATCAAGTTGTTTCATGGTGTCCATAAGAGGAGGGAAACTATTTAGAAGTTTCTAGTTGTCCAAATAAGTGATCAAGGGGATCCTCAGGCAATTACACATAAATATAAAGTTTGTTTGGTTTTTAGATCATAAATATTCTCTTTCTAGCTCATGTTAAATTAATTTATAGCCAAGAGATCAGTATATTTGTTTCAAGTCTTCATCATTTCTTGTAGACGTAGTTGTAACCATGATTTTCCTTGTAGTTACATGAAGATTCTAGGCATGGCAAAAGATTTGTTACAACTAGGAGGATCTTGGTGGGACTTTCGCAACTACAGATTTGAAATGGGTAAAAATTTATAAATAGAGAGTTTCTCCTCTATTTGAGGTGTTATTTGGCCATTGTGTTGGTTATTGTGTTTGATGATGTAGGTCTTTATTTTCCTCTAAGTCTGGGTTCTGTAGAATTTTCTTAGGATCCATTATTGTGTGTAGACCTTGTCTCTCTTGTTAAGGTGGTTTCAGCTATATAACCATTATCAACCTTTGAGAGCATGTTTATGTTTCCCTTGTAAAAATAGAAAACTCACCATGCTTGTCCTCTTGGCAAAATTTTTAAAAATGATGTGTGTAAGGTTTCTTTTCAAATTAATGAAATTTTCTATGGTTTGATGCTATTTCCTATTGATGAAGCATAGTAATATGTTTTGAATTTTTTGTTGATTAGATGTTTGGGATTGTGTTCATTATTGGTTATCATTATAAGCATAGATATAGATTATAAACCCTTTCTATATTATTTTGGATTATATTTTTGAATAACTTATTAAGGCACCCTAGGTTTATGGAGTTATCAAGGAAAAGTGTTTGAAAGATTAGTTTCAGTGTATGGTAATCTTTAAGGGTTCATTTGGCATTTTTTTTAGCTTGCATCTGAGTCTTTTCTACATGTCTACAAAGGATAATGTCATGAATATTGAAAGATACCCTATTTTTTGAAAAATTTCTAGCACACCACCACACCCTTCCTCTTTATTATCAAAAAACTATCCTACCCTGCAAATGATACAATCATTGTTACATATCATAAGTGTCATTTACCTATAAATGCATATGATCTTGATCATATAACATGTATTTTAACCTTGTGTTTTATATCTTATCATTGAAATCTTTTATTCAACCCTTTATTGTTAAAAAAAATTATAATGAAGGTTGCATGCACATCCCCATCTATCTTCTGTAGCTTGTGTATGACTTAGAGCATTTATGCATTCATTGGGACAACCCTTCCCAGGTGGAGTGTGCAAGTTTGGTTATATCTTGGTCATATGTATTTTTATTTTATGCTAAAAATCCCCATGGAGGTTGAATTGAAGAATCTCTCCATGTGAGCAAGCTACCCCATAGGTCCTCTCACCTTGGTTCAGGCAGAGCCAAAAGTAGTAGGGAGTTGACCATACCATTTGTAGGTACCTCTCAATCATTTTATCTATTCAATTTATTTTGGATGCTAAAGCCTTCCCTAGCTACAATGACATATCATTGGGTTTTCCATCTTTGCTTTCCATTTTCTTTCAAAGTGTGCAAGGTTGAGTGTTAGAGGTGTACAACTAGGAACTAGTAGTATCTATATCCTAATAGTAGTATCTCAGTTGATAGAGAGAACATTTATAGAATTTAATGAATCAGGATAGAACATCAGTCTGAGTTAGTCTACACATATACTTGTTAGATATACCCAAAAATCATTGAATAAACTAAATATCATTTCTAACTCATATTTAAAATTTCATAATATTGTTTGGCATTTATACTTATCAATATTTGGTATATTCTCAAATTTAACATGTTTATCAGAATATTATAAATATGAATTCATTTAATTGGATTACTTTAGAATAACTTATTCCAATTTGATTAGGATATTCACTGTAGCACATTATAAAAATGGTTAAACAAAAACACCACCATTTGTAATGGAATAGACTCTAAATTGAAATAGCTAATTTACAACCCTAATTTCTTCATCCCATAAGTAGAACATTTGCTTCGCAAACCTACCTAAAATATTCAAGAGCTATTAGTATTTCTATAATTTTTTTAGGATTCATGTATGAAGGTTCAAGAAAATATATATATATATATATATATAATCCATATTGATAAATAAATTAGAGAGGTTTTGGATACATGAATTTTCCATCCCACTAGGTTTGAGCAAGGCTTGGGTGCTAAAAAAGAGCCTCATATGTTTTTATCTAGATAGTTGCTTGTAAATGGGCATCAAAAAATAATTGTAACAACAAGAATGGTTTTTAATATTTCATATTACTATCCCTAATCATTTAAGTATACTCTTTTATGGGGTATTCACATTCACTTTTTAGATCCAATTTATGGAAATCATATTTTTTACAATTAAAAATAAAATAATGAGGGATACCTACAATTCCAAGACCTAGACCAATCCCGTAATTGTTCACCTAATTTCTATGATAGAAACTTTGACCAATTAAAATCCATGGGGTTTTGATAATTTTAATGGGTGAAGTAAAAAACCAAGACATAAGGCTTAGCAATTTCATCAAAATCTTCCCTATAAATCCAACAAAACATAGACAAATTATATTTTAAAAAATGGCCTTGAAACTTTGTCATGGGAAATGGAACTTGAATGTCCTATGAGGTTGTTTTATGAATTATATAGTGGTATTTTTATTTATTTTATAAAATGTTATCATGATTTTATTAAAAGTGTAATCAAATATGCTTAATGTTTATATGGAATGTGTCATACCTCAGGTCTCCCTGTCACATGATGAACATCTCTACAATCTACTCCTTATTGAGATTGATCCACCCAACTTGTTGTACCATCATATATTTATTCATTCAATGATGTATACGATCACCTCATGAAATAATACCAATCAAATAATAATTTTCATCATTAGGCCAAACTCCCAAGCATTTGAAAAAGGTCATCCTCTATGTATTTTTTGCTAGGCATAATAGAAAAACCTTTTTTTAAATACTTTTTGTATAATTATGAATGCCACACTACATATCAATTACGAACCCTTTGTGTATGGAAAGTAGTTTTTGGGTAAAATCATTGTTGGTCTAGTTTTGGCCAATCACACACCAATATTGCACACATCCCCTAGGATCTCAACACATAACCTTCTCACACTGGCATATCACATAAGAGAACATTTTGTTGTCACCTAAAGTGCATAGAAGCAAACCACAGTAAGTCGGGTTTAGTTGGAAATGGTGGTGAATGTATTTTATCGAGTGTTACTACTCATATGTGCTAGTATCTAAAGTGCATTTGTATTATTTCCTTAAATCATGGAAATAAAAAAAATATAATTGTGCACAAATACATAAAAACAATACCATATTCAAATGTTCATCCTTTAATTAGAGAAGACACGTGTAAAATTAGAAAAAACATAATCATGAGATTAATATCAAGGATCTAATATTCATAGCCATAGATATTGATATTTAATATAATAAAAATATCCATTACATAATAAATCATCTATACAAGGTACTAACAATGCTTATAATGGTAAAATATATCATTACTATTCCTATATTTAGTTGACATTATACCTCTAATTCAAATGACAATCTAAAAACAATATGGAAGTGTTTTCTCTAAGGTCTAACCATCATGTTTTACTTCTTATGTGACTACATTTTATAGGATTTTTTAGGACCCTGCATGTCACTTGGTAACTCAAATACTACCACTTAGTAGTTATTATGTCAAATGTCCACTTGGAAATTATTATTATAGTATATTTGATGCCATCTACCTCACCACTCACCATCAATTCTGTCATGTCCCCTTTTCAGTTGACATGTTCTGAGTTCATGGTTAGCCTATTATGTGACCCTCGTAGGCTGATAGGATGGTTAGAGGGTCTTGATGGAGATTGGCGTGGCTTCGTTTAGCAGAAATTTTCTAGTTGGCTTTTGTTTGGGCTCGATTGGACATGTATTGAGGGAGATATTAATATTTGATTTATTTAATCTAATATTAATTATTTGGTCTAATTTTAAATTAGAAACCCTAATTCTAATTTAAGAAAACCCTAATTAGGGCAAGCATATCTTTGAGGGTATAAGGGTTTCTCATGGAGGCCATTGTTGATTAGCCATTGATTATTGATTATTGATCTTGAAGAATTTCTTCTATGAAGACTGAGCCTAGGGTTCCAGGATTCCATTTGCATTGGAGAACGTTCCCTCTTCAGTGTGTGAAATTCAGAGGCTATGAAATATCAGCTGATCTATTGCCAAATTGAGAGATAGCTTCATCTAGAAGTTATCACAGAATTTACAGGGTTGAGAGATAACTTCACACAGAAGTTATTATAGATATTCTAGGTATTTATTTCTTTATGTTTTGATTCAATAAATTATACAGATAGATATCTTCTGTATTAGAGATACATATCTTTAGATCCAGGGTTGAAAATAGATAGGTTGTGCTTAATTGGCAGCCGTACGAAGATCGTACAGGTCCGTATAGATCCACACAGACACTGACCTCGGTAGACAAAGATCCCCAGTGACCGACATCGGCCGACTGAAGACTGACGTCGGCAGAGAAGGACCCACAGAGACCGACATCGGTAGTATATCGACCGACGCTGGCGACTGTGTGTTCGACACAGCAGGCTGAGACGAGACAGAGTTTAGGTTTCATTCCCAGATTTGCAAAAAGCCAGGGTTTTAAGACAAAATATCTCATATTATTTTATTTGTATGACAGAGACTCAATTGTAATTATCTGAATAAGTGAAAGATATTTGATTGGCAGATAAGAGATTTACTGTGATTCATTTGCTTATTTGAAATTATCTTGAAAAATCGTATTCTTGGTTTAGAGCTTTTGTGTTTCTATATTCCCTATTTGAAGGGGATATTACAGTGGTATCAGAGCTAAATCTTGCCATCCTAAGGGTGTGACAATCTTATGCAGGCATAAGAGTTGGGACCACACAGGTATAACACACGCAGTAGAGCCTTGCTTAAAGGTACCCAATTGTTAGAACAACAGTGGACTATCATGAGTGATAGACATGAGGGTAGCCCACCCAGGGGCCATAGGTATGATGCTGACCAGGACACCAGAGAATTTCACCGTTCTATGATGACAAACCAGCAGCAGATGAATCAGACACTACAGGCACTTATGACTATGATAAGGGGAATGAATGCACCTGATAGATAGAATGGTGAACAAGGAGATAACAGGAGTGCTATTATTAATCAGAGACCCCAGCAGACCCATTCTAGGACCGGTGATAGACCTACATGTCCTACATTTATACAGGACGAACTAGAGGCTCCAACAGAAGAGACGACAGGGGATTTCCTATTCACAGATACCCTCATGGCTGCAACTGATGAGTGGAACTTATTGGATCCTCATGTTCAAGAGAAGATGTCCTTTGATCATTTTGTTACTCTGAGGAGAGAGCACTATAGATTGGCTAGACAGGACAGGAGGCCTAGAGTTCAATTCAGTGAGCTGAAGAAGGCTACTGGTAAGCTTTCTTTGACTACTTTTGATGGTAGTGGCAAGATGACAACTCAAGATTGGGTTCATAAGCTTGACACCTTTTTGGCATTGAGACCAATGTCAGAGATAGAGGCCATCAAATATGCCACTTTGCACTTGGATGGAGTAGCACATGATTGGTGGTACCATGGTATGGTAACACTTCAGCATAACCAGGTGACAGAGTACCAAGACTTTGTGGATAGATTGGTTGAGCGGTTTGACAAGAAGGATCCTGAGGTTTACTTTCGAGATCTGGCCCAATTGAGACAAATAGGTAACTTGGAGTCCTTCATTGGTGAGTTTCAGAGATTGGCAGTCATGGTGCCAAATATTTTCGAGCGTAGATTGGTAGTTCTCTTCATGGAGGGATTGACAGAGCCATTGAGAGGTTGGATCAAAGCCTTTGATCCTCCTTCATTATAGGTAGCTATGAAGAAGGCACATAGTATGGAGATGGCAGCCCCATCCAATAAATTTAACTTTAAAGGTACTTCTTCATCTAGAGACCATAAGTGCTCCAACACAGATGCAGAGAGACTGGATTTTAACATAGATAAATCAGGTGTAAAGAATGAATCAAAGGCCAATCCAGAAACACCACCTTTGGATTGTGAGGGACTTAATGATCTACGTAGGAATAAGCTTTGCTTCTACTGCAAAGGTCCATATGATATCCATCATGATTGCCCTTTGAGGCCTAAGGGCAAGGCAAATCATGTGATGTGGGCATATTATGAGGATTCTGATTCAGAGGATTTTGATCAGCATAATAGTTCTAAGGGGGCAGAGGCAGAGGGTTCAGGGCCTAAGGTAGAGGTAGAGTTAGAGCTTCACATATAAGAGGCACGCCTATCCAGCATTCAGTCGGATGAGTCATTCAGACTCTGTGGAGTTTTGGCAGGGCAGAAGGTTATCACCCTTCTTGATACAGGAGCCACACATAATTTCATAGATGCTAGATTTGTGGAGAATCATGGACTCACTACTGAGGATTTAGAGGGCATCAAAGTTAAGGTAGCCAATGGTCACACTCTTAGGTGTGAGCATATGATTAGAGACCTCCCATTGCGCTTGAACAACTATGAGTTCAAGGCTAATTATTATGTGGTAGACATGGGGGATATAGACTTAGTCTTGGGTATGAAGTGGCTTCATTTATTTGAGGAAGTTACTCTTCATCTCAAGTACATGGAGGTTATCTTTGATGTTGATGGGAAGACACACATTCTTAAGGCAATACGGGGCAGCAGCTTTAGATATATGTTTTTTCATCAGATGGAGAGGCTCATACGACATGACACGATAGGGTGCGATGATGAGTGCACATTGGCACCAACACAGGAGAGATAGGTGGATGAGCTTGGTCTTGAGGTGAGTGCATTTTAGGAGTTATCACATGTGGTAGGGACTCAGCTTGCTGTTACAGTCAGGTCATAGGTTGATATGACTCTTTCTCGCCTTCACAATCCAGATTTAGATATTATTCAGGTACAAAGTTTGCTTGAGTTGCTTGTTGATTTTCATTTATGGATTGGATGTTGGGATGCTTATCTTAGTACTAGGGATGGACATGGCCTGGAGTTTGCATCGATTGACAGTAGGGCAGATCATGACTACATTTGGGATCCAGGTGGATTGATGGGTTTATCATGCAGCGATTGCTTGAGGGCAAGCAATTTCAGGAGGGGCGGATTGTCATGTCCCCTTTTCAGTTGACATGTTCTGAGTTCATGGTTAGCCTATTATGCAACCCTCGTAGGCTGATAGGATGGTTAGAGGGTCTTGATGGAGATTGGTGTGGCTTCGTTTAGCATAAATTTTCTAGTTGGCTTTCGTTTGGGCTCGATTGGACATGTATTGAGGGAGATATTAATATTTGATTTATTTAATCAAATATTAATTATTTGGTCTAATTTTAAATTAGAAACCCTAATTCTAATTTAAGAAAACCCTAATTAGGGAAAGCATATCTTTGAGGGTATAAGGGTTTCTCATGGAGGCCATTGTTGATTAGCCATTGATTATTGATTATTGATCTTGAAGAATTTCTTCTGTGAAGACTGAGCCTAGGGTTCCAGGATTCCATTTGCATTGGATAATGTTCCCTATTCAGTGTGTGCAATTCAGAGGCTATGAAATATCAGCTGATCTATTGCCAAATTGAGAGATAGCTTCAACCAAAAGTTATCATAGAATTTACAGGGTTGAGAGATAACTTCACACAGAAGTTATTACAGATATTCCAGGTATTTATTTCTTTATGTTTTGATTCAATAAATTATATAGATAGATATATTCTATATTAGAGCTACATATATTCAGATTCAGGGTTGAAAACAGACAGGTTGTGCTTAATTGGTGGCCGTACGAAGATCGTACAGGTCTGTACAGATCCACACAGACACCGACCTCAGCAGACAGAGATCCCCAGTGACTGACATCGGCCGACTGAAGACCGACGTCGGCAGAGAAGGACCCACAGAGATCGACATCGGCAGTATATCGACCGACACCAGTGACTGTGTGTTCGACACAGCAGGCCGAGATGAGACAGAGTTTAGGTTTCATTCCCAGATTTGCAAAAAGCCAGGGTTTTAAGATAGAATATCTCATATTATTTTATTTGTATGACAGAGACTCAATTGTAATTATCTGAATAAGTGAAAGATATTTGATTGGCAGATAAGAGATTTACTGTGATTCATTTTCTTATTTGAAATTATCTTGCAAAATCGTATTCTTGGTTTAGAGATTTTGTGTTTCTATATTCCCTGTTTGAAGGGGATATTACAAATTCTCAACTACCTATCAAAATAATTTATCAATAATAACTCCAACTACTTATCCCCATGATTCTTATTGTATTTCTTGGATTCATGTTGTCTTGTTTATCTTGATATTATTATTTTATCATTTGTGCACATGGACTTGATATTTTTTGGCTTGTGTCTACCTTGATAGTATTTCTTATTGTGTGTACACTCATGTTCAATTTAACTCTAAATGTGCACTCTCTGGTCCTTGGGAATTCTATCACCCATTTGTCTTCATCTATCATGTGTGCACTCTATTAGCAACCTAAATAACACCCTAATAAAGGTAGATTACTCAGATATCCTTCACACTTGAACTAACATTGGAATGATCTAAGGTATGGGACTCGTGTATATTAGACTAGACCCCTAGTTTGTGAGGCTAACTCCTCTGATGTATCACTCTGGATCTATTTCCTAAATCTAAATTGTTTTTTTGGGATGAAAAGTGTTATAAGGATAATTGAAATGGAAATCTATTCTACTGATGGTGATACACCTATATTATTATTTCATCTACTCTATTTGAGCTCATAAAACAATGATAAGACAATTCAAATCACTAAATCTACAATTCCAAAGGAATCCTATGCAAAAATATTTCATATAAAGGTTAATAAAGTGATCAAAGCATGAGGGAAAATTATGGAATATGCCTAATTTAAGGAATTAACTAGTAAATATATCCACTATTATCTCAATCAATCAACATCAAACACTGTATATGACCTACATAATATGACATACAAGTAACTAGGTGAGATCAGGACCTGATAAGGGAGAAAGTACTACCACCTGTGAAAATTAAACCAATATAACACACTATAATAGTATATAAGAATCTTAAAATAATCATTTTATTCATATTAAAAGGTTACAAATCTCAATCTTGGCAAATTTTAATCATACCCAAGAGAGGGATCTTGAAAATTGGCTTGAAAGCCTGAATATATAGAAGTGAGAAGAAAATGAGCAAAGAGATTGGCATATAAGAGAGAAGAGAGATTCATATAGTCTTAAACTATATTCAATTTATAATACAAATTGCTAATAATAGTCCTTAAGACTTGTCTTTATGTTGAATGTTATTGCATGAGCTCCTTGCATGAGTTCTTTGGCATTAGAATGAGATGGTGGGCCATATTGACTTGTCAAAGATCATTCCTAAAAATTATATCCCATTCCTTAGTTAGCTAAATACACTTAAAATGATACCAATATAAGTGTATGACTTATCTTTCATGAAGATAAAGGAATGTGCATGATGATCAGTCAAGGATTAATCAACTAGAATGATTGGCACTTCAGACAATATAACTCCTTCTTAATTCCTCCTTTGCATGAATTAGCAATTGAATACTGAATTTTAATGATAAATCCACTTTAAGGTCATATATTTGGCATTCCAAATCCATGTGAACTCCTTTGATAGATTTTCAATGCCAATTTCATCTTTGTTTAATTCGTTAAATAGGCATATTAGGCCAAATAAGCCTATTAGCCTAACTTCTTAAATTTATGACCATTATAACCTACATGAAAACATTTAAATGTAAAAATATAATGAAATTTAGTCTTGTAACAACTCATATCATGAGATAGGTCCTTTTGATGAAGAAGCACCTATAACTTTGTCAAACTAGTTGACTAGGTCAATCTGCCTTGAATTTCTACATATTGGTTATTTTGAAGGAGCTCATAGAGGCATTTATAACTCTATTTTTTACCATATTATAGATTTATTATTAATAACAAGTGCCAAAACTCACTCTCCATGGATTGTAATCCATTAAACTTCCTTGTACCTCTCTTTTCAACACTTTTTATTAAAAAAAACTATATTTTATACCATGATCCATATAATTACATGAAAAATTATCATTTATGGGACAATATATAAGTTTAGTTCATGTTTAAATAGGTTTTACTATGATTCATAATGTTTTTATTGTAAGTAAATTGACTTTTCTCAAAACTGGTCCTTATGAGGCTTTGGTAGGGGTTTACAGGTGAACCTTATTAACGATGGTTCATAAAATACATTACTCCAAACCCAAAATTATTTACATGAATAATTATTGTGTATACCCCCTTAACTTCCTAATAATATTGGGTTCCCATGAAAAAGGTATGAAAAGATACACACGTAAAGAAGTTTTCCTATAGGGTTTTACTTGCATTCTAGACATACCTATTTTATTAGTGATTATTCATAAATCACATCCCATAAAAAAACTCAATTATTAATTAATTATAATTTAATATGGGTAATCAAAAAATTATAAGATAATTTATCCAAACTCTTCACGTGGTGAAATATATGAGCACCTGATCAGGTGGCTTGAATGGGTGTCTTAGCCTGCATAGTTTGAATTTATCTTTATGGACCAAATTAATATTTCCTCCTAATATTATTTTATTTAATATACATTAATTGGACCTTTATAATATAATTCTACCTTCTCATGGTGTCATCTTTCTTAGAGGGTTTGAAAATGCCTTTTGGTGCTATAAGCCTTGACACTGGCTTCTAGGCCTAATTGGCCAAATCTGAGTTTCAAGGTTTAAGGCCATTGTATATGGATATGAGGAATTAAAAACCACTTATTTACTTTAAAATTCACTCCATATTACCCCATTTTTATTCCCAAACTCCATTTTTTATTTGAGGCCTCTTAGGACTACCTGTAGGATCTCTTTGCTAATTAGCCTATGTAACCCTTGATCACTGAGTTTGCCTATCTTCTCATTTTAAATGAGCTTATAAAAAATGTATAACATTTAAAATTTATTTTAAAACATATCTAGAATGTGTATACATCATTAACATGTCTTTTAACAAGCAAGGGTCTTAAGAACATACAAGCCTATTATAACCTTTCTCATCTTAAACGTGCCCTCATGGGCTTTCATGTATGGAATTCATGAATGACAATTCTAATCATGTATGTAATGATTTAAAATCACCATTATATATATTTAAACCTTATTATGGAGATCAAAACCTTCATTTTTATTATCAAAACTTTCCAAAAGCTCATTTAGTCTTTTTTTTATTGTCTGTTGACTATGAGAAGATTGTATCAAAACAATGAGCACCTAAACCAATAATTTGACCTTAAAGATAGAATGGGAGGATTTAATAAGTTTTCATGACCATGTGTACCAATTTTTATAGGATAATTACATATTTAGATGCTAAAAAACCTTGAATTCTATCAAAACTACCTGTCAAGTGTTGATTATGTGTGTACTTGACTACGTTGATGCATGTTGCAGGTGATTAAATGAGGAATGAAAGTGTTTAAGATAAAATTCACACTCATTTTGTACCTATCATTCCTCTCACATAAATTTAAACCATCTCTTACCCCTCTCTCTAGCATGTTCTCTCCTTAAACAAGGTCTTTAGGCCTTACACAGTCTAAATCCATATAGTTGGCATGTGTACCTTTGTCTTATTGAGTTGGAATTTTTTTAGATCTTAACCAAGATATTGGAGATGAAAAATAGTCACTTGAATTTCATGATATGTCTTCATATGTCCACCCTTGACTTGAATGGTCTTTGAGTGTTCACTTTGCTAGTATATGACTATGTGAGGAACTTGTTATTTAGTATGGCTAGGTGCAATTTCATGAAGTGGATGACTATAGATTAGTGCTTGGAGACTCCAATATTCATGTTATTGATTAATACATATCATAATTATTCCATTTAAGCATATTTTGAACATTAAAATCCTTCTTGATCATTGTGTCTTCATCTTATCTGCCATCTTGAAGATAGGCATGCTCTCTTAAGAAGGTTCTAGGTGGTGTTTTTATGGAAATGACCAAGAAAAGTTTGGTTCTCATTTATAGTATGTATTTAGGTACAAAACTTATGACCATATTATTTATAAAACTATCCCTTCATATGTTAATGCCTATTCTCCTACTCTCAACTTGACTTGCTCCAGATGGAAGCTATCTAAGTCTACTTTCTTTAGACAAAATTGCAGACCTAGATTTCTCTCTCATGGTTGTACCATCTACAACTAAAAGGGCTCTCCCTATGTGAAAATAAGCAAGGTGAATTAAAGGAACCAATTTTTGGCTTGTTTTCCTTCTTCTTGCCTTTAAATTCTTATGGAACCCCTGTTATGCCTTCTTCTTCATTCTCATGGCCTCACTTGTATAGAATGGTCATACAAGTCCGTACACTTGCTTGAAATATGCATGAAAATGGGTTATTTTTGTCTTTTATTCAAAAATAAAGTTATGAACCACCAATTTTAATGCATGGAGAGGAATACCATGAGTATTTAGCCTGTTAGAACAAGAAATAAACCTTTTAACATGCTTTTGGGGCCAAAATTGGCATGCATAAGCTCATATGAGGCCTTTTTTAGGATTATAATTGCATTACATGACCTTTTAAAAGTATGAAACTTTATAACTTATGAATTTACACAAATATGAATGCATTTGAATGAACTATGAAGGAATTTATGACCTTTTGACACCAATTTTATCATTAAATGGCCAAAACTTATCTCTTTTAGGCAAAAAAATACATAGTTTAGACCACTTTGAATAGGCTCAACAATACTATGAAATTTTTTAGATTACATGGGTTGGTATTTGGCCTTGATAGGCCAAATTACTAACATTTTTGGTGACTCACAGGGGTTGACCATCCTACTAGTCAAAAGAACCTACTAGATTTGATATGATAATGACAATCTGAGACATTGCTTGATGGCTTGATGACCCTCTTGACTTCCAAACATACTTTTGAATTTTGATACACCCCTTTTGACTACAAAAATAATAAGACTAAAAATAAACAATGAAAGGAACAAAAACTAAAATAAAAATCAACCTAACTTAAGGAAAAATAAGGACAATACAATAGACTATTGCTTGTGTTATTCACTTATTGAAATAAGACAAACCTAAAAAAACTAACCTAAAGTGAAAATATTTCCTCTAGGGTCAAATGGAAATCTATATTTTCCACCATGGAAGATTTAAACATTATTGATAGCATCTTATTACATATGGGATCATTTACACACTCATAATCTCTTGGGGAAGCAACTAGTTCTTTTAGTGCCAATTTCAGGTGCATGAGTTATAGACATGAGTCTAAGACCAAATAATACTCCTCCCAAATCCATGATATTTACAAGAAAAATCTAAAATATTCTTCATTTATGAGTTGATTATTATGATCATGTTTAACAACTTAAAGTGGCTCATGTGTTACTATTGCAAGGCTGGTCTCAAAGAGAGATGGATCTGATTTCATGACTTCTTGAGGCCATTTGAGTTCATATTCAACTTCTAAAAGTAGAGAGATATCTGAATATGGGATAAGTAGTTGATAACCTTATTTAAGAGACTCAAACAATTCATCTCCTGAGAAATAACTTCCTATATTTGATTATTTGGATGATTGATTGCTTCATCCTTGATAAAATTACTTCTCTTAACCTAAAATGGATCACATTCAAGTAAAGAATGCCCTGAATTGATGACATCAAACAAGTCATGATCATGAAGCTGAAAATAATCATTTGATATTTTATATTGATCACTTGAAGTTAGTTCATCTTCAACATCTACTTGTTGACTTGATGTGCTCTCAAAATCAGCTTGTTCTTCATATTCACTTGTTGATTGGTACTTGTCTTTTACTGATGCAAGCTCTTGCAGACTATCATGATGAATGGTAGCTACAATATGACCAAATAGTTCATAGAAAACATCTTATTCTTTCTCAATTGGAGTGTCTTTTTCTTGGATATCAACAACCTCTTCTTCTTTTAATTATTCTTGTACTTGTAGCTCATCATCTATCTCAACTTCCTCTTTCAATTAATCTTCTTTTGGATCTTGAGATATTGGATTATACTCTTCTTTGATAGGGAGTGTGCCAATGGTGATGTTCTCCTTTTGATCACTCTATACTCTATCATCTTCATTCAACTTATTTGCACTTTCCTCATTCACTTCATAAAGGAGAGGCTCCTTCTTAAGAATAGGCATGGTGGATCCTTGAAAATACTCAAGAAGATGAGAAAGGTCCAAAGATGTTACCATTGATGATTGATTATGATCATGAGGCTACTTAACCTTGATCACCTTCACCTCCTCTCTCTGATACAGGTTCTTTTGAATAGTTTTCCATGAAGGAAATGCCTTGGACTTTTGAGGAGGGATAAGTGGAGGCTAAATGACTTCTTTCTTGCTCTCTATAACAACACTTAAACTTATACTTGAATGATCTTCTTTTTCCCTAGACTGATACATCTATTTCTAAGTCATGAAATTGGGTTTAGGAGCTTCTTATTTTGTACTTGTTTTAGCCATGGGAATGAATTAAAGAACTGGAACTTTCTAAGATTATGTTGCCTTTATAGCTACCATTGATTGTTGAAGATGTTGGTTTTCAAGCTCAACTTACTTGGCTAGGTGAGCCTCAAAATCATGAACCAACTCATTAGAGATATTTGCCTACAAATCTAAAGATGAATATTCCTATATGACTTGCTATGAAACATGAAAATTAGCCTCCTTAAAACACACTTCTTCCTTTTGCTAAGGTCTCTCTTGGATAGACTTCTAATTAGGAAAGCTTGGCAAGATTTGAATGTAAAATTGAGGTCTATTATACACATTTGTTTGATTTTCATAAAGAGAAATGGGGAGATTAATGGGAACATGTTATTGATTATGGTGGCCCTGATGTTTCTCATGGACCACCAACCTCTCTTCAATGCCTAAAATTAGACCACCTATGTCTAGGATATCACCACTAAATTTTGAATGGCCTTATCTTATGAAAGATGCACATACCTCTTTATCTTATTTTAGTGAAGCTCTCATGCTCTTAATATGATGCTTAGGAATCTCCTATCCATAGATATTTTGAATGTTTATGCTTACTGTTTATGTCTCATAACCAAACAGGGTTTGTTTTAAGCTTGAAATGGATTGTTTTGGGACTTGATTTGGCTTATTAAGAAGATAACAAGGCTCATGAAGGTTATCATAGGATTGATATGAGTCACCATACTGCTGATAAATCTCTGTATATGGTTAGTGATTCTATACATAAGGTTGATACATATCATGGTAGGGATAATAGGGATGAGGATGAGATGAATAAGGATCATATTGGAATTGGGATGGTGGATAGGGTTGTTGATAATGAGATGAATAACCAAAGTCTATTCCATAGGCTGCCATAACATAGAAAACAGATGAATATAACTAAATTTATGAAGAAAACTTACCCTTTACCTTAGATATGAGGACCATATGAATACTTGAAACTACTTATAAAGATGATGATGCTAAAAATGTGTACTTCAATGGCTAGATCTATGTCCTACCAGACATGATAAAACTATTAGTAACCCATATAACACCCTATTGAAGGTAGATTGCTCAAATTTTTTTCACAACTAGACTAACATTGGAATGATCTAAGGTGTGGGACACCTGTATCTTAGACCAAGCCTCTAGATTTGTGAGGCTATCTCCTTTGATGTAACACTTTGGATCTGTTTCCTAAAACTAAATTACTTTTTTGGGATGAAAAGGGTTAGAAGGAAAATTTAAAGGGAAAGTTATTTTACTAATGGTGATACACGTATATTGTTGGTTCATCCACTCTATTTGAGCTCATAAAACATTGATAAGACAATTCAAATAATTGAATATACAATTCCAAAGGAATATTATGCAATAGTATTTCATATAAACGTTCATCAAATGATCAAATAATGAGGGAAATGATGGAATAGGCTTGACTCAAGGCACTGCCCAATCAATATATCCATTATTAGCTCAATCAATCATCATCAAACATTATATATGACCTACAATCAGGGCCTGACAAGGGAGAAATTACTACCACATGTGTAAATCAAACCAATATAACACACTATACTAGTTTTTATGAATATAAAAATAGTCATTTTATTCATCTCAAAAGGTTAAAAATCTTAATCTTGGTAGATTTTAATCATGCTAAGAGAGGGATCTTGAAAATTGGCTTGAAAGCCTAAATATATAAAAGTGAAAATAGAATTAGCCAAGAGATTGGCATATAAGATAGAAGAGAGAGTCATCTAATCTTCAACTTTAGTCAGTTTCCAATACAAATTATTAATAATAGTCCTTAAGACAAGTCTTTATGTTGAATGTTCTTGCATGAGTTCTTTGGCATTGGAATGAGAGGGTGGGCCATCTTGACTTGTCAAAGCTCCTTATTGAACATGATACACCATTATTTAGTTATTTAACTCCAATTAACATGAGACAAAGATAATTGGATGACTTATCTTTCATGAAGATCAAGGAACATGCATGATGATTAATCAAGGATCAATCAACTAGAGTGACTGGCACTTAAGATAAGATAACTTCTTAAGCCCTCATTTTATATGAATTAGAACTTGAAGAATAAATCTTCATGATAACTCCACTTTAAGGATAGATATGTTTCATGACAAATCCATATGAACTCCATTGATAGATTTTTGACCCTAATTTCATCTTTGCTTAATCGATCAAATAAGTCTACTAGGACAAATAGGCCTAATAGCCTAACTTCTTGCATTGATGACCATTATAACCTGCATGAAACTATTTAAAACTAAAAATAAAATGATATTTAGGCCTATAAAAAATTATCATATCATTAGATAGGTCATTTTGATGAAGAAACACCTGTAACTTAGTCCAACTAGTTGACTAGGTCAATCTACCTTGAATTTATGCAGACCGGTTATTTTGAAGGAGATCACAGAGGCATTTACAAGCCTAGTTTTGACCATATAATTGATTTATGAGGAATAAAAATTTCCAACAATCACTCTCTATGGATTGGAATCCATTAAAATACCTTGTACCTCTCCTTTCAACTCTTTGTTTCAAAAAAAACTTTATTGTATGACATGATCCATATAATTTAATATGACAAAGTATAATTTATATAAACCTCGCTAAGTTTAATTCATGTTTTAAGATGTTTTAGGATGATTCACGAGGTTTTAATTTCAATAAAATTGACTTTTCTCAAAATTGGTCCTTATGAGGGTTTGGTAGGGTTTTAAAGGTGAACCTTCTTAATGATGGTTCATAAAGTATAGTCCTAAAAACCTAAAATTATTACCATGAATATTTATTGTATATCCCATCAACTTCTCTAACATTATTAGGTTCCCATGTAAAAGGTATGAAAAGATACATACATAAAGAAGTTTGACTATAGAATTTTGCATGCATTCTAAACATGCTTATGCTCTTAGCAATTATTCATAAATCACAACCCATCAATAAACCTAAATTTTTCATTAATTTATTGTTCCTCAAAGCATTATAAAATAATTTATCCAAACTCTTCATGTGGTGAAAGATATGAGCACTTGATCAGGTGGTTAGAATGGGTGTCTTAGCCTACATAGTTAAAATTTCTGTTTTTGGAAAAAACTAATATTTCCTCCCAATATTATTTTATTTAATATAAATCAACAGTACATTTAACATCTCATAATAACTTCTCATGGTGTCATCTTTCTTAAGGTTTTGAAAATGTCTTTTGGTGCTATATGCCTTAAGACTAACTTCTAGGCCTGATTGGCCAAATTTGAGTTTAAAGATATAAGGTGACTATATATGGATATGAGGGATTAAAAAACAATTATTTACATTAAAATTCACTCCCTATTACCCCATATTTCTTTCCAAACTCTATTTATGCTTTGAGGCCTCTTAGGACTGCATGTAAGGTCTCTTTGTTAATTAGCATGTGTAACCCTTGATCATTGAGTTTACCTATCTTCTCATTTAAATGATGTTATAAAAACTATATAACATTTAAAATATATTTAAAAAACTCTCTAAATGGTGTATAAATCCTTAACAAGTCTCTTAAAAAGCAAGAGTCTTAAGAACACACATGCCTGGTATAACCTTTCTCATCTTAAATGTGCCCTCAAGGGATTTCATGTATGGAATTCATGAATGACCATTATAATAATGTATGTAATGACTTAAAATCACCATTATATATTTTAAAACCTTATTATGAAGCTTAAAACCTTCATTTTTCTTATCAAAACTTTCCAAAATCTCATTTAGTCTCTTTTTGACTGTCTGTTGACTATGAGAGGGTTGTGTTAAAATAGTGAGCACCTAAACCAATAATTTAACCTTAAATATGGAATATTACACTTTAATAATTTTTAATTACCATTTTTACCAATTTTTAGAGGTTAATTACATATGTATGAGCTAAAAAACATTGAATTTTATCAAAATTGCTTGCTAAGTGTTGACTATGTGTGTGCTTGACTATGTTGATGCATGTTGTAGGTGATTTCATGAGAAATGAAAGTGTTTAAGATAAAATTCACAATAATTTTTTACCTATCATTCCTCTCACCTCAATTTAAACCATCTCTCACCCCTCTCTCTAGCATGTTCTCTCCTCAAACAAGGCCTTTAGGCCTTACACAATCCAAATCCATATAATTAACCTGTGTACCTTTATCTTATTGAGTTGGAATTGTTTTAGATATTTACCAAGATATTGGAGATGAAAAATAGTCACTTTAATTTCATGATATGTATTCATTTGTCCACCTCTTGACTTGAATGGTCTTTGAGTGTTCACTTTACTAACATATGACTATGTGAGGAACTTGTTATTTAGTATGGTTTTAGGTGCAATTTCATGAAGTGGATGACTATAGATTAGTGTATGGAGCCTCACATATTCATGTTATTTATTAGTTAATACTATAATTATTCCATTTAATCATATTTTAAACATGAAACTCCTTGATCAATGTGTCTTAATCCTCTCTGCCATCTTAAAGATAGGTCTGCTCTCTTAAGAAGGTCGTAGGTGGTGTTTTTTTATGGAAATGACCAAGAAAAGTTTGGTTATCCTTTATAGTATTAATTTGGGTACAAAAATTATGACCATATTATTTATAAAACTATCCCTTCATATGTTTACCATTATTCCTTCATATGTTCAAGCCTATTCTCCTACTCTTAGCTTGACTGTGCTATATTGATTGTAGTTGACTACATACACTGTAACAGGGTTTAGGCCTTAGAGAGTTTTAAAATAGATAACAAGAGGTGTGAATATTTCCTTCACTTATAAAATTATCTAAATAATATCAATAACTTCTCTCAAAGGTCTCCATCATGAAAGTCTCCCTCATATAATTTTCTCTCTTCTTGGTTGTAACTTGTTCTTGAAGCTAGCTATAGGTTGTAATTTTTGCTTCTTTATATATTCAAGGAATTGACTTCAAGTTATTCTTGAACATTAAACTAAGGTTATCCATCTCAAATATTCATGCATTTTGTTAATCCAACTAGGCACCAAGAACCTAGATAGGCCTAAAGAACTTGATGAGACCTCACAGTTGGAAGCTTTGACTTGAAAACAAACCTGTAGGTGTCTATAAGGACACTTTACTATAAGTTTATGGATATATCCTTGGATTTTTCCATTTGAATTTATCACATAGATCAATACCATTCACTAATTTATCAAATCCACTCATACATTGATCATAACCAGTCTTTTGAAGTGGTTGTGTAGTACAACTATAGGTGACTATATGAGGTCATCTTGTATGGATAGAGCTTAAATTTGACCTTGGGGAGGTCACCAAACATGAACCTACTCCTTTTATTTCCATTACTAAAATTAGAGGATGTAGATTGATCAAATACCTTCAAAATATAACTTCCTTATCTACCTTCCTTTTTACTTAATGTAAAACCATGATTGTGCTTTTGACTTGTTTTAGGTCCTTGTTTCATGACTATTTAGCAGTGTTTTAGACCTTGGAAAGGTCACAAAACAATCTTATTGAAATTATCCCTCCTTCCAAGCAATATTTATGATATTTTTGAATCTTCCTCATGTGGTAT
This sequence comes from Torreya grandis, assembly GCA_037957365.1. Lineage (NCBI taxonomy): Eukaryota > Viridiplantae > Streptophyta > Pinopsida > Cupressales > Taxaceae > Torreya > Torreya grandis. The sequence continues at coordinate 34,318 of JARHVA010002690.1, forward strand.
CTATATATTATAGTCCTTCAAGATAATATTCTCTTGAAATACATCTTGACTATGCTTTTTACCTATTTTAGGTCATCATTTTATCTTAGTTTAGCAGGGTTCTATAGTTGCATACCATCCTTCATACTCATGATAGTATTTAGCCCTTATGACTCCTTCTTGACACTATTTTTATGGGATGGGATAGGATGTAATGGTGATTATATGATGGATGGAAGATGTAAACTTATGGAATTGAGGATGGAATGATAGACAAGCTCAACAATAGTGAGGAATGTTAGTCAAAAAATAGTGAAGATGAATGTAATAAAAAGGAGGTGAAAAGATCATTGAAACCTATCAACAAGTAGTATTGAGGACCATGGAGGAATCATATACATATGGAATAAATAGTCACACCATTTTAATGTTCATTGGAGGAGGTATATGGTGTTAAAATGAAACCTAAGATTCTACTAAAACCTTAAAATATGCTAAAAGACCTTAATATTTGCTAAACAGTGATTTCAATGGAGATGTTGAGAGCACATGGGTGGGTTTATTAAAAATGAAGCTTTATTAAACTTAAGAATATGAAAGGACATGTGAAAAATAAATAAACCTTATAAAAATTACTCCAATAAATATTGATGTTGCTTTCTCTCTCCTTGATTGTATAATCTTCTTTAGAAGAATCTAGATTGCAAAGTTGAACTGTTATGTGTTCTTGAGATCCACATGATCCTCAAACATGTGAAAAGTAATAATTGATATCATGGAAGGGTGAGTCATGTACATAAGAATATTTTAAAACTTTAATTTTCTTGTTGTGATGCCCTGATGAAGAGAAATTACAAAAAACTAGCTGCCTTCTTAGATGTAGGACTATTTATGTATGCCTTGACTTCAAAGGGTTGATTCATGAAGGATAAATAACCAAGTTAAGAGCCAATTACTCTATATGTAATCTATATAAGTCTAATGGTCATGACCAGAATTGCAAACCTAGATTTTCTCTCTCATGATTGTACCATTTGCAAACTTGAAGAGCTCTTCCTATGTGCAAACAAGCAAGGTGAATGGAAGGAACTGGTTATGGACCTATTTTGATTTTTCTTTCCTTGAAATTATTATAGAACCCGTATCATTCCTTCCTCCTCCTGATCATGGCCTTGGTTGTATGGAATGGCCTTACAAATCCATATACTTTCTTGAAATAAGCACGAAAATGGGTTCTTTTTACCTTTTATTCATAACTAAAGTTATGAACTTCCAATTTTAATGCATGGAGAGGAATACCATGAGTCTTTAACATGTTATAACAAAAAATAAACATTTTGACATGTTTTTAGGGCCAAAATTGGCACTTGTAAGCTCATTTGAGGCCTTTTTAGGCTTATACTTACATTAAATGACCTTTTAAAAGTATGAAAATTTAGAACTTAGGAAATTACACAAATATTAATGTATTTGAAAGAATCATTAAGGCATTATTTATGACCTTTTGACACCAATTTTATCATTGAATGGCCAAAACTTATCTCTTTTAAGACAAAAAATACATACTTTAGACCACTTTGAAGATGATCAACATTATTATGAAATGTTTTGGATTTTATGGGTTGGTATTTGGCATTGACAAGACAAATTACCAAAACACTCCACAACTTAGATATACTTAGTTGATTTCAAGGGTCAACATCACCCCACACTAACCTTGTTTTCCATCCTTAGACAACCCATTCATTTATTTAACTTATTTCATTATTCAATCCAACTTCCTATAGAGATACATGATAAGAATCTACTTTCTATGGATTTACACTTTTTATCAAGCTTCCTATGCTCCATGTCTCATTGTCCTTTAAGCCAATTTATAAATTAAAAATTTCAAACTATTACCAACCTTTTAATCCCCTTACCTTGGCAAGTCAAACTCACATGCCATCTCATGATAAAGATTTTTTTTCACCAATGGAACATGTGGAATAAATTGGGTTCAACTTCACACTAACCTCTACACACCAAAGAATATGTTCCCTTTTTTGGCATCCTAACTTTTTCCTTGTGCACCTTGCATTCTTATGTGTTAGTTTCATATCATCATTTAATGGTGTATGTAATTCACCCTACCACTTGATACTTCTAGTTGTGATTATAAAAACCCTTCCTTTTTACCTCTCCTATGTTGTATACAAACAAGCTTATGTTATCTTCACTCTTCAATCAGTGGGTTAAACTCACACGTTGATAAACATTATGTTTACCACTAAGACAAACTACCATATCCTAATTTCACATTGTCTTCATGCATCTTGAACCTAGGTGCACCTCTTCTTTGAATCAAATTCTTATGTCCCAATAAAACTAATTAGGGATAGCTTCGATCATTGGTCCTCTTTTTAGGCACCTTCTCAATTTTATCTCTCCTTAAATCAAGTTGAGGCATACACCACCAAGCATAGTAGTGTGGAAACCATCTATTTCCTCTACTTTCCTTTTCATCTCTTTCTTTCTTTGAAGTCTCTCCAAAACTTAAGTGCACTTATCCATAGCCTCCACTATGCATTCTCTTCTTTTTAAAAGTCCCTAACCTTGTTCAACATGAGACTACACTCAACATCTATAACCCACTTATTTTTATTCTTTGGATATGCTCCTTATTTTTTCCATCTTCTACCCATTTTCACTTTACGGAGGAACTTGACTTCTAGTTGACTCATCTTTTTCACTCTATACCATTTACCATCCATGCTCGATGGAGGGTACTTTTATTTACCTTTTATCTAAAATTTTAGTTGGATCTACGTGTGACTATTTAATTTTTGGTGCTCTTTTCACCTCTACACCCCTTCTTAATCATTTATTTTTATTTCATGCATGTCCTTCTTCTCCTACATTCTCCTAAGGCTCTCCATTTACTCTGATATTAGATTGACATAATGTCAATCATTGAGTTCCTAGTGAAGGGAAGCTAAACCTATAACTTATGATCCTCACATACATAATAAGAAAAAATAATGTATAAAATATTACATGGGGTTTCCATCCCTTTGATTGTGAAATAGCTGTTCCTCAACTCCCTTAGAGATCTTATCTCATGATCCCACTCTCCATTTCTCCCCACACTCTATAGGGTTCAGGCTCAAGGTCCTTACCCTCTATATGACTCTCAAATTTTCCCTATAATGGATACCTCAAAGAGATCTTGACACCTTTCATCAACTAAATTCAACAAAAACACTTAACATGGGTTGAATTTCCCTATTTATAGTTGTGAAGGCTGGTCAAAGGTTATTCAGGTTTGTAGGTAGGTAGTTGTCCTTTCAACAGTTTTATTTACAAATTTAAACATGTGATAGGGTAGTGAATTTGAGTCATAACTTGAGCCCTTAAAATTTGATATTAATCAATTCAAATAATTTTAGAGCTTAATTTTTATCAACCTTTACTATTTTTCAACTTTATAGTTGGCAAGTTGACTATTTATTGCTTTATATCCTCAAACCTTATGTTTTACATTTGGATTTCCTTTTGTTTTTTCTTCTAGGTGCTTCTTATTATGTAGGTATCATGTGCATTTTAATACTTTAATATTTTTACATTCATGTCTTCTTTATCTCCTTCTGCACACTATTTATATTTTAGTTTTATGGTTGACATGTGTAAACCCTTCTTCCTCTCATCTAGGCACCTCTATCCCACATTAAATAATGTAACTGGTCCTCTAGTGTAGTGATTCTTTATCTCAGGTTCCCAAGGTCATGCACACACAATAATACATATATTTTATTGGTGAAAATCACTCTTTCACCATTTTCAAGTGCAACAATCCTCGTCCAAAAAATTAGACATTTGGTAGAATACTCACAAATTAAAGTCTTCACTCAACTCATTCAATTGGTATTGAAAGGTGAAAAAATATAATTAAAAATTACTAATATACCATACTTTATCAAAATAAAAGTAAAAAATAAAATAGTTTAAGCTTTATTACATCATTTCCCAAACTCCATTAGGTTAAATGCAACTTGAGTCAAAAACCTTTTAAATGCATGTGGAACATTTCTTGCTCCAATGGGCATAGTTGGCACTCTAGTCCCAAAAATGGCATGGGTAGGGGATAATTATAGTAAAACCTTTCCCTTGATATTATGGTCATGCCATACCTCATATCAAGTCTTCTTCATAGTTTTTCCCCATATCATTTTCTCTATTAAATGTGGTCTTTTAGGTAAAAATTAAGTGATTATGATCTTTGAGGTCAATCCAAATGTGTCATGTGAAAGGATGGGGCTAGTACTTTCATTGGAGGGAATACCTTTGTACTAGTCACTTTCATTACTTTAAACATGCACTGCAACATCCATATCTACCTTCTACATGAATAGTGTTTAATGTTAATGTGTGGGGCTTTTCACACACTCTAAATCTAGTGTCTTGATCACACCATGCCACATATTTGACCAATCAATTTTTAGGAAGGTATAACATTTGCATGAATAATCTTGCACAAAATTTCAAATAGGGGGTTTGAGTACACCACACCACACCTTCTTCTAGTGACCTCATATGATTCTTGCACTCATGGGTTGGTGGAAATAATTATGGTATTAGAGGTGGATTGGGAGTCATTATAGCTTAGTATGTTTTCCAAACTTGGCTCTAAATTCTCCCTTATCTGAGTTGTGATGTTTAAAATGTTGTTTAATTCATCCTCTAACTCCTCACTTTCAACATACAAGGGTCCTTGATAATTTTTCAATGCAATCACCATGCAATCACTTTTTGTATAAAAGATCATGTAGCATTTATTGAATCTCATGTTGGCATTATTGGCAAAGAAATAGGGTATTCCAAGTAATTCTAGGTAATTTTCAGCCTTATCAATTTCAATCACCTAAAAGCCTATGTATATATTTACGTCCATTATCTTGACATCAACATTGGGTATAATTCTCATGGGTTTCACTTATGTTTTGTTCACCATGAATAGTACATGAGGTGAGGGATGTAGTGTGGGGATGCCCATTTTTTTCAAACATCTCTAGTAAGGATATCAACCTTGATGAATGTATCACTAGAATGTCACATACAAACTAACCATTGATGTCTATGTGAATGATAAGCTCTTGTTAATAGCCTATGTTCTATATAATTTTTACTCATGGAATTTTGTTAGGTGTGTCACATGTAATCCAATCAATTATTTTATCATATAATCAACCAAAATAGATCTTAGTATCTATAACATTTTATCAATGTATATAATGGAGATTATGTCAATAAGATCACCCTCATATTCATCATATGTTTAGAGTTCTTACTAGACCTTCTCCTCCTAGTCATGAGCAAACTAGATTTATTCTTTAAAATTCCAAATCACAACCATAGTTTCACACATCACCTCCTTGTGGTGTGATACATATGAAAAAGGTGATATGGAGGGTATCTAAACGTGCCACCCTACTATTAGGTCTTTTCGGCTCACATCTATTTCAAAACTTCTCCCAAGGGGACTTTTTAGGGTATATAGGTAGGCTAATATGAGTCATATCATGAAAATTTAGGCCCATATTATTATTAATTTGACTATAAAACTCATTGGTTAAATTTTCATGCACATTTTATCATTTGTGCACCCTTATCAAACTTCACCTTGTACGTGAGTTTTGCATATAGGTTTGGGCATTCTTCAAACTTATATGCTCCATATGTAGGATTTTGTGGATAGTCACACTAGTAGTGGTTTGTTAAACCATATTTATAATAAGATCATTGTGGTAACCTTAATATTCCACATCCTCTAGTGCCACCTTTATAACCACACTGCTACTCATAGTCACTGTAACCTTGGTTAGGTTACACACCATAACTTTGGTTTAATGGTCCTATGATTGCCTATTGCACTCCTTGTTGAGTCTCATGTGTGTGCCTAAGATGCATGAAATATGAAGGTATAAATGTGTTTAAAAGATAATTTCATATGCAAAACATGCCCAATAAAATGATAACTAGAGATCATGGTACATACAAAACAAAAATTCAACATGTGTGCCCAATAGATAGATCAGTGAGCCTAAAATGCACTGACAGGATTAGGTTATGATCATGCACTTGATAAGATATTTAAAATGATTAAAAAAGTAAAAACCTAATAATTATGGATATGTTAGAATTAATGTAATTTATAGGAGTAAAATGATGAATGTTATGATTGACAGTTGATTCTGAAAGACTACAAGAGCATGACAATAAACAACATAGTGAATAATATTGAATAAAATGCCACAATAATTTCCAAATGGAAGGGAAAGGTATTAATTGTTTATTGGTGTAAATTGATCTAAAAAGTGACATAAAAGGATATGGAAATCCTATAAAAGGTATAAATATAATAAGAGAGATGGGGAATGGCAAGTGATAACAAAGTGATACAAAATTCTTAGAGAAAGTAGATAGGTTATTGTTGGTAGTTTTTGACCCCACAGGCCAAAAATGCCACTCTTACCATTTGAAGCTTTGCACTTCATGTTAATTTTTCCTTGAAGGTTTTTTTCATGTTTCTCAGATAATTTCAAAGAATCAAGAAAAGGGACATTTTTGGAAGAAACTCATTTTCAAAAAGGCAAAAGGTGCACTTTAAAAAATTTGAAGGGTGCATATCCTTCAGAAGAAGTTCATTTTCAAATTATCCAAAGGGTACTTTCCCTTTGAAAATACCATTCCAAATATTCAAAAAGGGTAGTTACATTTTGGAAAAGTTCATTTACACAAGTCAAAGGGTCTTTTTCTCAAGAAGTGGTCCTCTTTAAAATTTCCAAAAGGTAATTTTCAACTTTTCTGAAGGGTATCTTCCTTTCAGAAGGGAAATTTGTTCAAAAGGTTCCGAATGGAATTATCACAAAGGAAAAGGGTAATTTTCAAGTTTCTTGAAGGGTATGTTCCTTTCAAGAAGGTGTCTATTAAAAATTTGAAGGATTGTTTTGGAAAAGTACCCTAAGCAAAAGTCCATGAAAATTACCTAAAAGGAAATGTCTGAAAGAAATAAATCAAGGAATTGACTTGCCCAAAAATGTCAAAATTTGAGCCCCTACAAGTAGCCATTGGTATTTAAAATATCAAAGGGTTTGTCAAGATTTCCATGAGCTCAACACTTATCAAGATCTCACAATAAAATATCAATGGCATGACTAATAGTCAAATAATTTTCAGAGGGTAATCAGTCAGGGAAAAATGGCATAAGCCCATCCAAATTGTAAGATATTGATGACTCATGGGCATCCATGCACAAGAAGATTGATAGACATACAAATGGCCAAGGGGGTATCAATTTTAATAGAAAATATATAAGTCCAAAACAATAGTAAATAGAATGCTAGGTTTTAAATATAAGAGATCAAATCATGTAAACTTGGAAAGAACATGTAGCTACCCATGACATGGCTCTCTCAAATCCAAAAAGGGAGACTTAAATTCATAAAGGTCTCAAGGAGATTTATAGTGATCATGGATGGTTCATTTCATGGTCAACCAGTTGCATGCTTTAAAGGTAAAAGAGAGTTCAAGGACATAGTGGTGGTTATATCCATTTATGACCCCGTCTCCATCCTCTCATGAAAGTACCTTCTTCTCTCATCCTTTTTTGTTATATATATAAGCCTTTGAGCCTTAAAACTTATCACTCAATTGGTGATAGAGTGACTCTATCAAAATCACTTTGTAAACACTCTCTTGAAGCAATAAGATGAATTTTTTGATTTTAGTTTGAAGTCAAGTGTACATTATTAGAATTTAACTTGTAGATGTATGCCCTTTTTATCATCTATAGATTTTTTATGTATCTTTATTTAATTCTTTTGGTTCCCTATAGGTTGTGTAAAGTGTTAGACATTGGTACCTTTCTTGAAGTGTCACAAGTTATAGTGTTTCATATAGACCTATTTATTTTTGTCCTTTAATCTACAAGGTTTCCCTTCAGCCTCCACACAAAATACTTATGCTTATGGCCTTGAGAAAGGATCAGATTAGTCTATGTCTTGGTTAGTTTCATTAGCATTTTTTAAGGTTTCCAAGCTAAAAGTGGATCATTTCATATTTTGGTGCATCACCATCCTTAGCTTAGATATCCCTTTCATGTTATCTTCCTCTCCATTTTCTTTAGTCAGTAGTATATTTTAGTGTGGGAAACAAGGTGAAGTGAAGCATCTGAGGATCTCTCCTCATTAAATTTCCTAGAGGTTCAACCTTATTACAGGATACCCATAGCCTGAGGTTGTCCCAATACTTATACATAAGAGTGAGAGAGCCTGAGAAAATCTCCCATAAAGGGTGAAATTCTATGCTACAATAGTTATGATTGATTCTAGTGCCTTTGAGAATGTTTTAATCCATGTAATATTGAGTTGATAAGTAATGGAATGATGTTTGTATCCTTGTAATGACTCAAGAATGTTGTTATATACTTCTACCCTAGGCTAAATGATGTACTTATATTAAATGATGTATTTATACTCTATTAGTATAAGTGCATACTTGATGTCATTTATATATGGAAATAAAACATATACTCTAAGTGCCAACACATAAACTATTAGGAATGAAAGATGACGCCCTCACCTAGTCTTGGTATAGTGTGCCAATATCACACCCACCTTTAAGGATACCAATACTTAACTTTCTCCTACTAACATGTTATGAAAGGGGGAAACTTGTACACTCACCTGAAGATTAGAGAGGGGAACCAAGGTAGGTTGAGGTTAGTTATGTTCAATGGTGGTGAGGGAAGATTCTCATGTGCCTAAAAAAACATGTGATGGAAATTAAAGTGTAGGATTTATTTACATAAAAATATGTGGCAAAAAGTGTCCACTTATACAAAAAAAGTACAAACACATCTTTCAATATAAATATATCATCTATCCAAGGGGGTGGCATCTAAAAATATTTTATAGCCATAAGAAGGATAACAACATCATTCCATTAATTATTATCTCAAGATTACAAGGATTAAACATGATCAAAGTCACTAGAATCAATTGTAACCTATCTACTTTCTCTAGGAATTCTATATCACTTTATTATCACTTGCCAACCCCCATCTCTCTTCTCAAATTTCTATGTTTTATAGGCCTTCCACATCTTTATGTGTCATTTTAGAAGATCAACTACCACCAATTACAAGTTAATACCTTTCCCACCCATTTTTAGGTTAATGTGGCATTTTGTTCAATGTCAGCTACTACATTATCTTTTTCCACTCTCTAGTTGTATATAAGAATCAACTATCAGTTATAAATGTCATAATTTATCTATTACAAATTATGTTTAATACTACATGTATGCCATCATCTAGTTATCAATTCCACCATGTTTATATCTTGTAGGGCACATGCTCATAATTTGATCTCATCAAAGTGCATTAGGATCAATGATCTATTTATTGTGTGTGTGCATGCATATTTAAATGGCACACACCATGATTTATATCCATATTTTTTTACGTGCATTATGAATATGATATGTTATTATTTTTAAATTACAATAGATAGTTTTGGCCACTTTTGTGCCTAAACTTAGATTCAATTCAATTTCTACAAAAATAATACATCTAAGCCTAGAAATCACCTGAATTACCCAATTTCATTTGCATAAGGGATTTAATTTCCTAGAAACATGATGAGGATATAATATTTGGCGTATGACCCGATGTACATCATTAACCTAGTTCAGTTATAACCCTAGTCAAATTATGACCTAGTAATTTGACATGTTTAGCCTATCAAGCTATTAATTAAAGACATTTAAAATAATTTCCAAAAGCCAAAAATCACTAAGCAAGACTAATTACATTGCAAATACTAATTAACTTGCCTAAATAAAAATTTCAAATCAAATTAGTGAATTTTATTTACCAAAAAAGGATTTTTTTGGCCAAATATGAAGTCAAAAGGTCAGATAAGCTAATAAAGTGATTTATTATCTCCTACATATTCAAAAATATGACTCACACCTCAAAAATTTCTAAATTGAGTTGCCATGCCTCACAAATATTTGAAATTGAGGTGTCAAGATTTCATGAGTGCCTTAACCCAACCCAAAGTTAGACTGACTCAACTTAGGTTAATTTAAACTCAACCCAATTTAGAATTTAACCTAACCTCACTAGGGTTAGAGTTAGTTCTTTGAGATATAAATACAAGTGCCCACACAATGTGTCAATGAAATTTTGTGTGTAAGGTTATTCTAATGGAATACATTCTTGAATATTTTGAGAGTAGTGTTATAATTCCCAATTTTTGTCATGATTCACACCAATCCACAAGTGACTATTGGAGAGATGCTACCACCATGGAAGAGCATTGCTAGAAGAATCAAATTTTCATAGGTTGAGAATGAACATCCTTACGCCAAAAATTAAGCATAAAATTAGACAAAAGAGGTAATAAATTTGTATTGTCTTCATCTCCATTTTGTGATCTTTCTTATTGTGTTATGCTCTCCCTACTTCTTAGGCAAGAGTGTTTAGTCCTAGTGTATTTTTATGTTTGATGTTTCCTCATTTGGACTAACAAGGGTTTAATATACATATTGTTTACCACATAAGGTACATAATAACACATCCAGTGTGACCACACATCTCATATGGCCAAGAAAAATGATATGCTAACCTTAGTTTTACTAAAAAAATGCATTTAATTCTTCAAGTTTAGAGTTTTAGCCCTCAAATATATGTCATTCTAGTTTTGATTAAATGGAAGATTCACCTTATGTAATGGAAGTTTCGCATTTCCACATCCATTTTAAAGATTTAATTTTGCATAAACGGTGGCTTTGACCTACTAAATAGTGGCTTCACAGAATCAATGGCTTTATTCCTATTGAATAATGGATTCGTAAGGTGAAATTGCTCTTTATTATAATATTTTACTACTTATTTTGGAAGCTTTGCCTAACCTAATTGGTAGCTTCACACTATTAAATGGATGCTTCACCAATTTTTTTCTCTATTTGTGTTTGTAGGAAATCAATGGTTTTTCCCTACTAAATGATGACTTCAATCTATGTTTTTCCAAAACTTGAGAGCTTGAAATGAATTGTTTGTTTATTCAGTTATTTTTTGGCTTCTAAGTAGGCAAACCCCTAACATTTTGTAGGACATAAGGTGGATATAGATAAGTTTAAGCATATTTGAAAACTCACATACATTTTATTTGGTGCTTAAAATCCATTTAATCACACTTATTTTTATCTTTTAAAGATTTTACAAGTGCAAACAAGGCCAAAGGGCCAAATTTTCAATCATAATTCGATTTGGTGCTATTAAAAGGAACATACATTTTAGTTAGAGCTATTAATATATTTTTCACTTTATGTTTATTTTTCATTATTAACTAAACTTTAAAGTTCATTATAATAGTTTCTTTGTTTGTGTAAAATTAGAAGCTATTGCGTGTATGCTCTCCCCTCATCCCATTTAGGGAACTTGGGTGACCAAAAGAACTTAGTTTATTGCCATTATTTTAAAAGTTGTGTTAATAAGATTTCCTCATATGCTCTCCCCAAGCTCTGAGTGAATTGAGTGGCCCATAAATGACCTCTAAAGTCTTTCCATTTTTCATTTATTTCTTTTTATGCATTTAGCTTGTAGATGGGAGCTCATTTCTCCTTCAAAATTTATCTAGGGGTGTGTTGACTTGGGGTTTCATCTCCTAACATTATACCAACCCTAATCCATGGTGGAGTATAAAAATTAGGCAAATCATTGGATGGGATAGTGGTGAGAAGTTAGCCTAACAATCCCAATGGGTACCCAGGCCATGCATCAGCGAGACATTAAAATTCCTTAAGTACACAAATGAATTCATTATGAAAATAAATAGACCATTGCATAACAAGCTAGGTAGTTTAGACTCTATTGACATGATTATGCCCTTGTGTTAGCTACTCTTGGGACTATTTAGTACATTCAATATTTATAGATTTTAGTCAAAACCCCACTTGCCATAGAATTTCTTTCCAGATTCTGAGTACTCCTCACTCTAATTTCATGCCACATATATATGCTTAAGAGATATAAGGGGGCATAAAAACTCTACCTACACTCGTACTTTATTTTTTGGATTAAAATTTAATTCCTCACAAGAATTACTATATCAATGGAAAATTTAACAGAAGCTATGCACACCCATGTTAATTTTAGATATAGGATGAGCCATTAATGCTACTTCTATTTTATTTGATTTACATGTATGTTTTAGACTAAAACTATTTATTTGTATTGTCATGTCAAAACAAGTCCAAAAACTATTACATTATTTTCACACCACTTTAACCTAAGAGGTGTTACTTGATCTGATTGTGTCACCACTTATTACCTTAGAGATTTATCCTAAATTTTTTTATGTGTCACTTGTTTAAATGGGGTATCATTATGTTGCCTATTTTATCCCAAAATTTTTCCTTGGATATTCTAGTCCAAAACCCTTTATCATGACATTTGTTTGAAGGAACATTTTTATACTGCCTAAATTCTAATATTTTATCATATTTACAACTAAGTTCTAAACTATTTTTGTACCTATCTTGTTTCAAATGCATGCTTATGATTCCCATTTTGGTATAGCCCTTTTGCCTTAGAAAATTTGAGTCTTTTTGTATTAAATATGAAACTTAACCTTTCAAAGTGGAAATTCTAAATTAATTAGATTCACACCGAAGCTTCATCTAATTGGAGCTTAGGTTGTCTACCTTCTTTGTTGGATTGTGTTACTTGGGATAATTTCATATTTGATCTAAAGAACCCTTGCCTATACTTGGTAGTTGTTGTTTATTTTGTTCTTTGTTTTAGAATCATTTGAGCTAAGTTATTGCCACATACCTTGTTTGAAGTTTGATGTGTTGAATTTTGAGTATCCTATTTCCATTGTTCTAAATAGTCTCTCGTGAGTCAAATATTGAGTCTTAGTGAGCCAATTATCAAGTGTTGTCTAATATAATTTCCTTAATTTAGTTTGTTTTTGAGTTCTTGTTTGACTTCTTTGTTTTTGAGTCTAGCCTTATTTTTTACATTAGAATGATTATAACTGCCTTTGGGCAAATCGTTGCTATCTTTTGATCTTAGTTTGTAATTATTTTAATTTGTCTAGAAACTTTTGTCATTGATTATAACCAAATTTTGGAAAATTATAACTACCTTTGTGTTACTTTTTATATTGATTATAACCACCTTTGGGAAAATCAATATCAATTTTCTAGATCGATCTCTCATTTATTTTGTTCTACCTTTGCCTAGTTTAGTTATTTATCCCTTTGTGCCTCTTTTAAAAATTCAAAGGTCCTTTATTTTTAGACCTCAGTTGTTTTTTACCTTTATACCCTTTGATTTTCATGTAACATATCCACATATCTAAACATGCCTCATTACACACATAATGGAACCATGTAGAATCTAGGCTATGAGAACTTTGTGACCAATGACCCTTTTTATTCAAGAGTCATTTGATTGCATAGCTTATGAGATGGGTCCCTATCCATCTTATAACATCCCATATGTTAAACAAAGGCATGAGCCTTTAACATAGTATTTGGTAACTGTACTTCCTTATCTAGGCCAAGAGCCATATCAAACAACATAATACCTTACTCAAACAATGCCTAACATTGAAAAAAATCAACAACAAACTATGATCCATACTTATTTGAACATCATTTGTTAGAGAACAAAGATAAAGTGATCGATCAAGCTATTGAGGTAAGACCCAAGTTTTTTATAGACTTCCCACATGAAAGTTTGAGTAGTTTGATTATAAATCCTAGTAATACACCTCAAATTCAACCATTTAAAGAGGCATCAACTAGTTATAATCAAGCTCTAGTCCAAATGCCACATTAAGACCAAAATACGCTTTTAAAGGGGGAAGGTATTATGGATGAACAAATAGAATAAGTACAATAGGCATACAAAACCTATCTCAACCTAGGGTTGTGTTATACCCAACTTTCCCCTATTCTTTTTTAAAAAGAATGGGGACCCACTTTTTTGATTTAGCCTTGTTTGTTAAGTTTTCCTCTACATAGCCATGGAAGTTTGATCAGATTGATACTTAATCTCAACACTTATAAGTACAAATAATGATATTTTACATTTCAAACTAACTTATTTATGCTTTTTTGGAGTTTTGTACTTATGTAGGTTTTTTGGACTTGCTTTTATTCGAAACTCCTTTGTTCAAGATTTGTGCTTTAGACATTTTGTTTGGGACATTTTCATCGAATAATTTGTCTAGGATAGTCTTCATCAGATGTTGCACTTCGAAGGTTTTGTTCAATATTTATTCATCAAATGTTTGTTCATGACTTATGTTCAAGTTTTCCCTCATTCATAGGTTTTGTTCAAAAAAATCTTTATTGGCATTTTTTATCAGAGTTTTTGTTTAGACATTTTGTTCCAACATTGTTTCAAAGGATTTGGTATTTAGACATTTTATTCAAGGTTTATTTTAGAGCCTTTAATTCATGAGAATTATTGACTTCGTCTTGACACAAAACCTGAATACTGACTCCCAAACATTGAAAACCACTAGACTTATCCATCAAATTGGAACTACTTCATGAAACTTGCCAAAGAAAGTAAAGACGTGGCTTTCCTACCAACTAAACTAACAAAGTTTAAATTATGTAGGTAAAGAAATAATATGAATTTTGGATATTAAAAGTGCATGAAGTGGAATTGAATGCAAAAGGATATATCAATAACTTATGGATATTGACATGTTCAATGATCATAAGTAAATTCTAATATCAATTACTACTCTATGAATAATTCCCTAGCCACCTACAAATCCATTTTAAAAAAGTAACAAACAAAAATGAGTTTTCAAAGTATAGGAAACTAAATTTTAAAAAATAAGACAATTACAATGGATTTATCATCCCCAATTTTTAGAGGAGTAGTGCCACCAGCCCAATTTTCCATTAAAGATTATAAGGAATATATAAACATGGTGTTAAATGCAATAATATTCAATGATAGGTATGCCAACTATTTATAACTATGGGATGCCATTGAGGTCATTGATGCATTTTCTCACAAAGGATATTTATCCCCAACATAACACCAATTGGTGATAGACCTACTCTCTCTCAAGACATAATGAATGTACTTCACAATAGTCAAGCCTAAGGTCATTCTGTGTATCAACCTACTATGGGAATTCTTCTTTGATATCAAGGTGACACAATATAGTCATGGCTCGCATCTCAAGAGATGTTTTCCAAAGGTATTTATCCTTTCTAATTATAGATTCCATATTCGATATACATAAGGTGGTAACATGGATCAAGCATAATTAAATTAAGAAAACTTTGATTTTATGGCTTCTTCTTGGGGAGTATATGGTCCTAAAGATAAAATCCCCCATACCAATTAGTAAATTTATAATGGGGGTTCGCATTGGGATGGTCCCATTGAAAAGGCTATATGGCATGTTGAGTATCCATTTTCTCCACCTAGACTAGGTGCCACTTTTATATATGATGATGACCTTTAACATGAATTTTTACTTGGGGGAGACTATTAATTTTAAGCTAAGGGAGAAAGTTATACATAAAGGAAAAAGTCCCAATTTAGTAGGCAATTTTTTTATGATGTCCTACCTCCTCAATGTCATAATGGGAACATTTTACAAGGACTTTGGGGAGCTTTGGCACCAAGCTAATGACTATATAAATAATTATATCTATGATTATTTTCAATTCATGCATATATATGTATATACCAAGCATATCACTTGAAATTTATAGGACATATATCTTCAAGTATGGTAGGCTATCTATGAGGCCCCACTACCTAGGATATCCAAGAGTATAACAGACAAATTAGCACTTTGAGATGAATAATGGATATAACCAAAATATATGGTGATCATGGTCACCACTAATAAGGTCAAACCCCTATTCCTCCCTAATTACATGCCGAATAAGCTAACATAGCAAGAGATTTCATTCTAGCTTTGGTGGATTATAGAAGAAGATCTGATAAAATAGAAGAAAATCACATTTTGAGTCCCACATGATCATAGGTTGAATGTGTTATACAATGATGAAAAATTTAGGGGACATATGAAATAAGAAGAAGCATTATCAGTTAGACACCCTACCTCATAGGGATTGGGACCCTCATGGTTATATTTAAAGCATATTGAGGTCTATGATATTCCATACTAGCATGTTGCCTATGACCATGATTTCTTATTATTAAATGCAAAAGATGACACCCAATTAATGGAAAGGGCACAAATTATAGGCCTAAAAGAAGAAAATTTGAATATTTTTCAAAGAGAACCTATAATTTTGGTTCAATAAATGTATACAAGGATTCCACCCTTAAAGGATGGACTAATTTAGACTTTTAGGTCAACAAACCCCTACAATCATCAGAGGAATAAGGGGAACCTTCCCAAGAAGCTCCCCAAGTATTGAAGGTTGTGAAGAAAGAGCCTAGAGTGATTGAAACTAAGCATAGAGGTACTCAAGAGGATCCAATTGACTTAGACTCATTTGATGTAGAAGGCCAAGATCACTCAGCTACACCACCATTACATAAATCCATAGGTAAAGAGGTTTTTACTATTCTAATTCAACTAGCCTGCTACCCAACTAAAATGGCTACAATCTATGACAAGAGGAAGCTAAGGGCTCTTCACCTCAAAGAGAAATAAATTGTTGATGAACTAGAAATAGACACACCCTTAGCTCAATAACAAATATTAGTAGAACAAGAAATGGAGGAAAAGGAAGAATTAGAAAGAGCAAAGGCACTAAGCCTTCTAGTTGAAAAAGGGAAAAGACTAATGAAAGATGATCAATTAGGTAAGAAGGCTTAGCCTTTAGTCCCTTCTACCCAAATTTCATTTGATTCAATTTCAATTTTTTCAATAAGTTTATTTTATTTAGTTCCCCTTAGTGTTTCCTTATAAACACTTCTAATCACTCTAAAGATAGAGGATGTTACATTTACCATTATTATTTCTCCTCTCCCAATAAGTCTAACCATATCTATTGTTGCCACCACTATTGAAATTCCCTTCAATAATGTTATAGTACAACCTAAGATCATAAAAAGGGCCTCTAAGAAGATTGAAATAGCATTGGTAAACTCCCAGCTCCATGTCTCATCTACCAAAATAAATTTGCCAATGCATTCCACTAGCCCTTCCCAAGATACTATTGTAACATCCTCAAGGAAGGCTAAGAGGGTAAAATGAGTATATAAAATCCACCCACTACCTCAATATGGAGGTGTGGATTGGTCTAAGATCATATGTCCCTCCCTTACTAACTTGGTACTCAACTGATCTATATAGCAAGAACCAAAGGATAAATCAGTTGAGACTATAACTATTGAGGACAAACAACCAATAAACCCATCGATCTTTTAGATCAAAGGCTTCTTAGAAACCAAATTTTAAAATCATAGAGTTTCCTTCTATAAGTTCCATGTTTGATAAAACCTTAAGAAGTGTCTAAAGGGTCAAGAAGAGGAAAATGGAGGATGAAGCATGGAGAGAAATCATTTTTGTAGAGAGGCAATTTTTTTTACATTGGCCAAAATGAAGAAAAGAAAGACAAGGTAGTCACAATATATAGAGGATTTTAAGTCCCTCGCTAAAACTCATAAGGATGCTATTATAGCATTCCATGAGGGGATAAATATGGCCAAGAAGGAGCTCAAGAAAAATTTAGAGAAAATAAAGAGTAGCAATAAATAGTTCATATCCCTCAAGGGATTGAGATTAAAGTTCAACAGGTTGCATCAAAGTGTTACAATGTTCTTGAATCAAATGAGGAAATGAGGGTAGAATTGGCTCCCCATATTATAGCCATAGCCATTTGGACTTAATGACACCATTAGATACTTCAAACACCCTAAATTAGTGGTGATTAGGACTTAGGAGGCTAGAGAGTGGATTAAAATAGCTAGGGCAATAATGCCCAAGTATCAAGAACATAAAAATCTCATTTTGTAGGTCCTATAATAATTAAATCTAAGGCAAGGGACAATATAGGTAAGCTTATTATTAGGATCATTTTTTATCAACTCCTTCAATAGGCATCTAATAATTTCAAGTAGAGATTTTAGGGATTAACACTTGAAGACACTAAAGCTGAGTTGAGTTTTGTTATAAATAAGGTGATGGAAGTGGAAATTTTCAAGATCAACTTAAAAAACACTAAGGTATAGCATGCAAAGCCTCTCGAGTAGGTTAAAAGGGTGCATCGACCCTTGTTACTAAACTTGGACATCATCAGGAAACAACATGATGTAGGACACAAGTGTTATCTAGAGTTGGAGGAAAATAATAAGACTAATGCTACAACTTCCATTTCAACACAAGTATTAACAACTACAACTCCCATAATCATTGCATCCATGCAAAAATCCATCCAGTCTTAGTTCAAAGGCTATTTTTTGTGCATAAATATAAGGGCATTAATTTTTGTACTCATAATTTACTTTTGTTATAAATTAAGTAGAATTTTTTTCTAAATTGTTTATAACCATGCACATGATGCATCACATTATAAAGGTCAACTTTATTTTTGACAATTGAAAGATAACTATATGTATACATTAAAACAATTTTGAAACTACAATTAGAACTGAGGTTATAATAATGTCATGTAATTGATATTTTGCATGCACTTGGAGGATGAGGCAAACCATACCCAAGTGTATATATATATATATATATATATATATATATAACCCTCATTGTCAAGGGTTGAAAAAATCAATACAAGAGAAAATCAAATTTTGATTATCACAAATGTGTTGGTGCCTTTTCATTCCATATTCTATGTAATCAGCTTTCATCTTTCTGGTTATTTGATTCATAAATTCTAAGTGTACAATATATATGAATAATTCATCTTATTATGATTGATATGTTAATTTTATATGTGCAAAATCTATTGAAAATTTAGTAGTGATTATTGATTATCTACAAGTAGGTAGACTATCTCATCTTTCTAAGTGTGTAGAGGTGTTTTCTGCAATATAGTATTTTATGTGTGTGTGTTGTAGCTACATTAGATACCTATTTGATTTGAGTCATAATCTCCTGAGTATGGGTGTGAAATAACTACTCCAAAAGGAGTAACCTTCAGCCCAAATATCTAAGTTTCCTATATAATCTTTTCCTAGACTACTTGACTGTGTTTGTCTATGTGCATGTAGAAAATGCTAAAAATAAACATCAGTTATAAAAACACTTATCTGTGAAGGATCCAACCTAAAATGTAACTATTGAATTCACTAAGCTCTTTTTTATACTCTACCCTTCCCTCTCTTTTAGATTTTATTTTAAGATCTACCCACTTTAGATTACTTTCCACCCCTCTACCAACTCACCTAGTTTTGACTTTATTTTAGATACCATTCATCTATATATAGTCCTAATTAATGACTTTCATGCCTTGAATACTATTACATAACTTGGTTGTTAAATCATATACTTGTAGCTCATGCTCTAGAGTGGAGTTTACCTCCATTGAGATCTTAAAATGTTAGAGGCTACATCATTACAAATTAGAGTGTATAAAAATTACATCAACATTCTTTCTAGCACTAGAAGGAGGGTGCAAGAATTTTTATAAAAGAGGTTAGTTTCTATATTGAGTTGCACTAATGTCACCTAAGATAGTGACCAGATCTAGAGCTCTAGCTAGTCTTCTACTCTCAGCTTTGTCAAATCATAGAAAGCTTAGATTTTTACCAACTACCCCTATTAATAATAGAGACAAAACACCTTCCCCACTAAGGAACACTACTCATATTAATCATCCTATGGCTCAACCACCCTAGTTGGTTAGATTTAATATTACCATCCTAAGGGATGTGCATGACTTATTGAGGACTCTAGATAAGTATCTACCATCCTTCTCTCCTTTAGGAGGAAGAATGATATAAGAGTACATCAAGTCTTTCAAAGATGCATTGAGATTGATGAATGTTATTAATGAATATGTTTCATGTATAATTTTTATTTTCAAAATAATTGATGTTTATTATGATTGTTACCTTAATCTGTAAGAGAATTATATTAATTTCTAGAATTAGTGCCAAACTACATTTTTTACATAGTTTGGATAGGTCACTAGCCCCAGTTTGATATACCAACACTTTACTAGCAGGAAGAGGGAGCCTAATGAACGAATCTAAAATTTCAATGTAAGGTTTCAAAAGATATATACTTGGTTAATGCTGACATATAAACTGACAGAAGTGTTGGGGTTAGAAATGTACAAGAATGCTCTAGATCCAATGATTATAGTCTTATTATGAAGGGCTACTGTTATCAAAACTTTGGCATTGGCCTATGAAGAGGCCATCAACATTGATAGATAAATTAATCATCAGGTTTTTGGCATAACTAGTATCAATAATGGTCTCTTAGCTTTGAATTCAATTCCACATGTGAAGCAAAATGTCCTCATGTTTAATTAGAATCAACTATACACACTGCCTCCTTTGTCACAAACATCACAGCCAAATTATAGTTTCTTAAATAACCATACACAAAGAAATGGTTAACAATAAAATTAACATCTAGATACATCCTCTACTATAGTTGCTTAGGATATGGATTCTACTAAAGCAAAGTTGGATGCCATATAAAACATGGTCCAAAAATTAAGCAATGATTTTTTGGGCATGTAAATAAAGATAGAAAACACTAATGGTCCTAATAATAATTAGAATTATGGGTTCCAAAGGTATAATAAACCCTTCAATAGGTGTAAAAATAATATATAAATGTCCAAAAAGCCTCTGGAAATCAATATAGTGGAGATAGCCTTGCCCAACTGGTACAAAATTCATAACACATCTCAACATGGTGAACTTGATTGTGTTGAATTCTATGCATCTTTTGAGATATTTCAAAGAGAAGTGGTAAGGAAATATTTGATGCATAACCCACCAAAATTCCACCATGGCTATGGCCCTTCAAGCACCACTATGTTCTTTGAGACTCATGAGTTTCCTTTATTGAGTCAACATACTATAAGACAACATTGATTAGATCCATGCCTTCCAGTAATATCAAAAAGGTGGTTACAACCTAAGAAACATGTAACCCTTCACAATGTCTACTCCTCCAAATAGCACATCCATTCCAATGAATCCAAAAGATGATAATAATCCACCTCCCTCAAAATGGAATGATCAACCTCAAAATAAGGAAGAACATAGTAGAGGAGGGTATAACATTGTTGAGGACATGAAGAAAATCAGATCAAACATCACCCTTCATGAATTAGCCCAGATCATTGAACATAAAGAACTCCTATGGAAGTTTATCACAGGGAAGTCCCTTATGGAAAAGATAAAATCTCCTACATATAAAACAAAGGCCTTTGACACTAATGTCATATACAAAATCAAGCCAAATGTTCCACCCTTTTTGCTAACCATTAAGGAATTCTATAAAAATATTCATAATTACTTATTCAATTCTAGAGCTTCAACCAATGTAATTCTTACTTTTATTTGTCAAAATCTTGGCCTAACTCCAAGCCTATCAAAATAGAATAGTCTCATAGCTAGCTAAAATAGTGGTACTAATGATTGAAGAGCTGACTAATGTACATATTCAAGTAGAATTTGAGCCATGAGTACAGATGACTATTGACATATTTTTAGTAGTCATACTTGAAGGCTATAAACTATTGTTAAGTAGGGACTGGTCTAAAACACTCAATGGACATCTCTCAACATAGTTCTCTCACATTTGGCTACCATGGAGAGGCTTTCCAAACTAAATCCAAATTGATTAGGAGCCAAGAATGAAGTATCCCATCATAGATTAAAATGTCAATAATGAAATGCTAATTTATGAATCCCCTAGCCTTGGTATTTATACTTTCACTACACAAAATGAAATACAAGACCCAAAATCCTAGGGTCCTGCCCAGCTATAGACTCTCCACTTTGATGGCACTAGATCCAAATAGGGATCAAGCATAGGAATTAAATTAATTGAAATTTAAGGAAATAAGTTCCTAGAAACATACAAATTATATTTCTACCAAAAATGGAGCTAAATATGAAGCATTGATTTTGGGATTGCACTTTGCCCTCAAAAACAATGTCAAGTAGTTGTTGGTATACATGGATTTGGAGTTGGTAGTCAATCAGGTTAAAAATAAATACCAATGTAAGATATCATATTTAAAATAATATAAACATAAAGCATGGGATTTGATTGAATCTTTTGATGCTTTCAATATAATGGCTATTCATAGGGAGAAAAATTAAGTTGTAGATTCAATAACTACTTTTACTACTAATTTGGAGCCTCTTCAAGAATCCAAAGTAAAGAGATTATCCATTGAGCTAGTACCTTATCCTTATATTCTTTAAAACATATAGAATTTCCAATTCTTAGATGATGACTAACAAATCATTCAATTTTTAACAAACTCAGGACAATTTGATTCCCAAATCATTAATGATAAAGAAGTTAGTTATCTCTACCAAGAGTAATCAGGCCAACCTTGGGTTGCCTTTATTTTGGAGAGAAATAATTTTGAAGATGATAATATCCCACATTATATTAATATTAGCCTTAGTTGCACTCCAAAATAAAGCAACAAATGAAGAATTTACTCACCCAATACAAAGATGTGATTGCATGGACATATGAGGACTTGAAGGTTTATGACCCAAAGGTCATCACCCATACAATTCCATTGAAATTAGACCATAAGACATTTAGATAAAAGATAAATATCACTGAATCCTAACCTAGAAACTCTCATTCAAAGATAATTAGAAAAGCTATTAAGTGGAAGGATAGTCTTCCCAATCAGGTATTCTAATTGGGTGGCCAATTTAGTCCCAATCAGAAAGAAAAGTGGAGAAATTAGATTATGTGTTAATTTCAAAAACTTCAATAAATATTTTGAGAAGGATAAATATCCACTACCATCCCTAGATGAGGTTATTTAGATAGTTAGTTGCTCTGAAATAATGTCCTTCTTGGATGGAAATTTAGGTTATAACCAGGTGCTGGTACAATCAAGAGATAAAATGAAAACTATATTTACCACAAAGTGGGGTACTTATGCATATAAGAGGATTCCTTTTGGCATAATTAATGTAAAAACGACCTTTTAGTGAGTAATAGATCACACAATTCAAACATTAATAGGTAAATCTCTAATAATCTATATGGATGACCTCACTATTTTATCCAAGAATAGGAATGACCATGTAGGCCATCTGCCATCAATATTTTAAATATGCTAAAGGTTTGGCATATTGCTAAACCTAAAGAAGAGCATATTTGGAGTTACTGAGGGAAATATTTTTAGACATATCATTACCAAATAAGGAATCATCATCCATCCATGTAACATCTAGGGGATTTCAAAGATTGTGATGCCAAACAATAAGAAGGAGCTCAAGTCTTTCTTTGGGAAGCTTAATTTTGTAAGGAAGTTCATCTTAGGATTTATAGAAATTATGAGACCTCTAAATGTAATGCTTAAATAGGATGCTAAAGTGGAATATACAAATAAGGCTTAGAATTATTTTCAAGATATAAAAGATACTATATCTCAGGCCCCAGTACTGATTAGCCTAGATTTCACAAAGGACTTCTATACTCATTTGATTTAAAACATATAATTGATTCTATCATAATGCAAAATAGATATGAGAATGAGAATCCCATTGCATTTATGAGCATGAATTTTAAGGATACATAACTCAAGTATTTAATGATTGATAAATAAATCTTTGCTCTTGTGAAAGTAGTGATGAAATTCTACCACTACATGTTGAGAAATAAGACTACCGCTGTCGTGCCTGACCCTATTGTCAAGTTTGCCTTATCACATAATGAATTAGGAGAATGAAGAGGTAAATGGATGGCATAGATGTAAGAATTTGATATAGAAATCAATCTTACTAAAATCATCTATGGTTACAACATTATCCAACTCATGACTGAGCCTAACCCATGTATTACTATTGAAGAGGTTTGTGAAGCCCAGGTGTTTAGAGGGGAATGGTATACTAACATAATTCAATATCTACTTATAGGTACTTGTCCCCCAGAACTCAATCAAAATGGAGGAGAGATTTCATGCTTAAAACTACTCACTACATGATTAAAAAAGGATTTATTTATAGGTAAAATTATGAAGGCATCTATATTAGATGTGTATCAAAAAAAGAGGATCATGAGATTATAGAAAACTTACACTAAAATATATGCAGTGGTCATCCATCTAGGAACACCAAAACTCACAAAATCATAAGAATGGGCTATTAGTGGCCAACACTCTTCAAGGATACCCATGCCCATATAAATACATGTCATGAATGTCAGGATTTAGGAAAAAGAGAAGTACATGCAACAATGCCCTTGCAACCTATTATTGAGGGAAGGCCATTTTCCCAGTGGGGGTTGGAATTCATTGGCATCATTAACCCAAACTCTTTATTAGGTCATAAATTTGTACTCACTACCACAGATTATTACACCTGATGGACTAAGGTAGTGGCCACAAAGAACTCTAGATCACAAGATGTGATTCACTTCTAAGAAGAACACATCACAACTAGATTTAGTACTCCCATTTCTCTAGATTATGATAATGTTCTAACATTCATATTAGCTAAATTCACTAAATGGGCTCATGATAATTAGATCACCATTAGGTCATCTTTTAACCACTATATTCATAGAAATGGATTTGTTGAATCAATTAATAAGAACCTAATAAATGCAATTAAGAAATCATCTATGGATAACCCGAGGGACTAGCATAATCTACTTAAGTATGCCTTTTGGGTAGACTAAATAAGATATAAGTAGGCCCTCAAGGCCTCACCCTATCTATTGGTGTATGGACAATGGCCAGTATTCCAAATCATGTTAAAGTTAATAACCTATCAATTAATGCAGGAATATATGGAGCCAAATAACAAAGCAAAATATTGATTAGTGGATATAATATAAATAGAAGACTTAAGGACTAAGGCCCTACAAACTTTCAGTAAACATCAAGATGTAGTCAAAATATGGTTCAATAAAAGGGAAAAATTCAAAGCATTCAATATCTCCAATCTAGTGCTTCAATGGGATAAATCCCATGAAAAGAAAGGCCAACATGATAAATTTTTTCCACTATGAATTGAGATATACTAGATTTTAGAGATCCTAGGTAATAATGTATTCCATCTAAGGGACCTTCAAGGTGATGAACTCACATATCCAGTCAATGGGAAGTTTTTGAAACATTACTTCATGGCTATACCATCTAAAGTTTCCCCTAACTGATGAAGAAAATGTGGTAGAGGTTCTACATTAGTTTCCTAATTTCTAGTTTAGTTTCCTACTTTTTAGCTTAGTTTTCATGCTTTCTATATTAGAAAATCTAAATTGGTTTATCTTGACACAACTAAACTAACATCCTACCAATAGGCCCCTATGTTATGCTTAAATTGATATATATGGGAAAGGGAAACTACAAATGGAATCACAATTTGGGGTTTGTTCACAAGCCTATTATACTTTTATGTTTGAGGTCTTTAGGATTTGGGTATGTAATGATAGTCATTCAGGGTTATGTCATAATTGAAATTTCCACCAAGTGTGTGAAAGTTGCTCTTGAATACTTCATATAAATTTAGAAAGTTTTCTCACTCCATTGGACCAAGTACACTTTTCATACTAATATCTATTTAGAGATGATTAACATTGGTGTAGATGTAGCTGGTAGGGACATTCTTGTAAATAATTTATTTTATAACTACACCAGCTCATAGTGGTTTCATCTCTCCATATTTCATTCATAAAAAAGAAGAAAATAACCAATGTGGAAAAAAAGAGTGATCAATAAAACCCAAGGAAAATCAAAAGGGGATCAAAGGCTCATATGATGAAATAAGGTCAATGTACCATGCATCATGCTCATATAAATGAAGTAAAAGGAGAGAAGGAACGTAAATGTATCTCTGTTGGGGCTATAGATGCCTGGATAGCAGTAGAGCAATGCCTAAGCTTCCCTAATTTAATAATCTTTAAATGAAATAGACCAAAACTATAGCTACTTCAAGTCTTTGTAAACATCCTCACAATAAAGATTAAATAATATCACTTTAGCACACACAGATCCATGGATGTGAAGGCAAGTCTATTGTATGATGTAGTTGGGAGTCTCTTTCATATCTCTAATTCTAATATTTTTTTGTGGCATAGTTCATATCTGATTTGAAATTTCTATCTAACATTATGAGTTCTCGAATACATGGAATTATTACCCCTATAAGTCACCATTTATTGTACCCAAATTTCCCCTATTCTTTATTTAAAAATAATGGGGACCCACATTTTTTATTTAGCCTTGTTTGTTAAGTTTTCCTCTATGTAACTATGAAAGTTTTATTATATTGCTCCTTAATCTCAACACTTGAAAGTAAAAATAATGATATTTTACATTTTGGAATAACTTATTAATGCCTTTTTGGAGTTTTGTACTTATGTAGGTTTTTATTACTTGGTTTGATTCAGAATTCCTTTGTTCAAGATTTGGTCTTCAAACATTTTGTTCAAAACTTATTCATCAAGTAATTTGTCTCGGATAGTCTTCATTAGGTTTTGCACTTTAGAGGTTTTATTTGGAGGTTTTGTTTAGGATTTGTTCATTAGATGTTTATTCATAACTTATGTTCAGGTTTTCCCTCATTC
The DNA here is from genome assembly GCA_037957365.1 of Torreya grandis. NCBI lineage: Eukaryota > Viridiplantae > Streptophyta > Pinopsida > Cupressales > Taxaceae > Torreya > Torreya grandis. Next base: position 61,062 of record JARHVA010002690.1, read on the forward strand.
TGAGGTTTTATTCAAAATAGTCTCCATCAACATTTTTTATCAGAGATTTTATTCACACCTTTTATTTGAACATTATTATGAATGATTTGGTCTTCAGACATTTTATTTAGGGTTTTTTTTTAGAGTCTTTGATTCATGATAAACATTGACTCGGTCCTGACATAAAACCTGAATCCCAACTACTAAAATCCCACTAGACATAGCTAACAAAGCTAAACTACTTCACAACACTTTTCAAAGAAAGTAAAGATGTGGATTCCTTACCAAATAAACTAAAAAAAATTGAATTATAGAGGTAAATCAAGAATATGAACATTGGACATTAAAAGTGCACAAACTAGAATTGAATGTAAAAGGATATATCAACAAATTTATGCTATCGATGTGTTTAATGATCACAAGTGAATTCCAAACTCAATTTCAACTCTATGAATAAATCCCTAGCCACCTAAAAATCCATTGCAAATAAGTAACCATCAGAAATGAGTTTTCAAAGTATAGGAAACTAAATTTGAGAAAACTAGACAATTGTAATGGCTTTGTCATCCTAAGTTTTCATAGGAGTACTACCACTATCCCAATTTTCCATTAAGAATTTTATAGAATATATAGATACAATATTTGATGCAATAATATTCAATATTAGATATGCCAACTATTCAAATTTATGGGATGAAATTGATACTATCGATGAATTTTATCATGAAGGATATTTATCCCCAGCACAACACCAATTGGTGACAAACCTACTCTCTCTCTCAAGATATAAGTATTATACTTTGCAACATCCAAGCCCAAGGTCATGCCATGCATCAATTTATTATGTGACTTGTTCTTTTCCAATAAGGTGACACAAGATGTCTTCATCATATGGATCACAAGATGGTCATGGCTTACATCTTAGGAGATGATTTACAAAGGTATTTATCCTTTTTGATTCTAGATGGCATATTTGATATGCATAGGGTGTTAACATGAAAAAGGCATAATTCAATCAAGAAAAATACAAGCTCATGGCTTCTTCTTGGGGAGTCTATGATCCTAAAGGGAAAATATTCCATACCAATTAGAAAATTTAGAATGGGGGTCCGCATCAGGCTAGCCCTATTGAATAGGTTATATGACATGCTAAGTATCTATTTTCTCCACCTGGATTGGGTGCCACTTATAGATATGTTGATGACCTTTGACATGACTTATGCTCTAGGGAAGATTATTAATTTCAAGCTAAGGGAATAAGTTATACATAAAGGCAAAAGGCCAAATTCATCAAGCCATTTTTATATGATGTCATACCTCTTTTATGTCATAATGGGAACAATGTATAAGGACTTTGGGGAGCTTTGGAGCCCAACTAAATATTTTATAAAGAATCGCATCTATGCTTATTTTCAATTCATGCACATATACACATATACCAAACATATCACCTGAATTGTAGAGGATATATATCCTTGGGTATGGCTAGCTATCCATGAGGCCGCACTACCTAGGATATCCAAGAGTATAGTAGATACACTAACACCTTGAGGTGACTACTAGATGTACCTAGACTATATAGTGATTATGGTCACTAGAAATAAGGTTAGCCCCTACGCCTCCCCAAGTACATGTCTAATAAGCTATCAAAGTAAAAGATTGCATTTTGGCTTTGGTAGAGTGTATAAAAATATATGATAAAGTAGAATAAAATCATGCTCTATGGGTCCCACATGATCATAGGCCAATGTGCTATATAATGAGGAAACATTTTGGGTATGTAAGCAATAAGAGGAAACATTCTCAATTGGATACCCTAGCTCATAGGGATTGGGACCCTCATGGTTAGATTCAAAAGCATATTTAGGGATTTGGTATTCCATACCAACACATTCCCTGTGACCATGATTTCTTGTTCTTAAATGCAAAAGATGATTCCCAAGTAATGAAAAGGGCAAAACCTATAAGATTAAAAAAATAACATTTGAATATTATTCAAGGAGAACTATGATTTTAGTTTTATAAATGCATGCAAGGCTTCCACCCCCTGGAGGATGGACTAATTCAGACTTGTGGGTTAACAAACCCCTGTAATCATCATAGGAATAAGGGGAGCCTTCCTAAGAAGCTCCCCAAGTATTTAATATTATGAAGAAAGATCCTGGAGTGAGTGAAATTGAGCATAGAGGGGCTCAAGAGGATATAATTGAATTAGAATCCTCTAATGCAAAATGCCAAGATCACCCAACTGTACCACCATTTTATAAATCCATGAGTAAAGAGGTCTCTACTACTCCAATTTAGCTAGACTCCTCCCCAGCTAAAAAGGCTACAATCTACTACAAAAGGAAGCTAAGGGTTCCTCCCCTCATATAGAACCCAGTTGCTGATGAAACATAAATAGACATACCCTTAGCTCAGCAACAAATAGTAGCAGAATAAGAAATGGAGGAAGAGGAATAATTATAAAGAGTAAAGGCACTAAGCATTATAGTTGACAAAGGGAAAAGACCAATGAAAGATGATAAATCAGGTAAGAAGGCTTAGAGTTTAGTCCCTTCTTCCCAAATTTCATTTGATTTAGTTTCCCTTTCTTCAATAAGTTCATTTTATTAGGTTCCCCTTAGTTCTACCTTATAAACACCTTTGATCACTCCAAAGCTAGATGATGTTACATTTACACCTTTTATTTATGTTCCCCTAATAAGGCCAACCATATGTATTGTTGACACCACTATTGAAATTCCCTCTAGGACTACCATAGTCCAACTTAAGAGCCAAAAAAAGGCCTCTAATAATATTGAAACAAAATTATCAAGATCCCAGCTCCATGTCTCATCTACCCAAATAAACTTTCCAATGTCTTCCACTATCCATTCCCAAGATAATACTATAACATCCTTAGGGAAGGCTAAGAGGGGAAAATAAGTATATACAATCCACCCACTACCTCAATATGGAGGTATGGATTGGTTTAATATCATATGGCCTTCCTTTCTTGACTTGATACTCAAAGGAGCTTTAGAGAAAGAACCAAAATATTAATCACTTGAGACTATAGCTATTGAGGACAAACAACCAATAAACCCATCATAGCTAGTCATCCCTCCTTGGGTAGCTGATCTTAAATCAAAGGCTTCTTAGAAACCAAATTTAAAAATCCTAGAGTTGCCTTCTATAAGTTCAATGTTTGATAAACCCTTAGGAAGCATCTAAATGGATAGGAAAAGGAAAATAGAGGATGAAGCAGGGAGAGAAATAATTTTTGAAGAAAGGTAAGAAGTTTTTACATTGGCCAAAAGGAAGAATAGGAAGATAGGGTAGTCCCTATATATAGAGGACTTTAAGTCCCTTGTTGAAACTCACAAATATGCTATGATAACATTTCATGAGTGGACAAAGATAGATAGGTAGGATCTTGAACAAGATCTAGAGAAAATAAAGGATTAAAAAAAATATTCCATATCCCTCAAGGGATTGAGACCAAAGTTTAATAGGCTACATCAAAGTGTTATAATGCTCTTGAATAAATTGAGGCAATGAGGGTAGAATCATAAATTATTTAATTATTTGAAATAGGATGAAAATAAATTGAAATTTATTATTATTTATACTATTAATAATTTATATATCCATCTAGACTTAATGACACCATTGGAGGCTTCAAAATCCCCCAATTTGGTGGTAATTAGGACTCAAGAGGCTAAAGTATGGATTACAACAAGTGGGGAAATAAGGCCCAAGTATCAAGAACATGAAACTCTCATTTTGTAGATCCTAAAATATTTAAATCTATCTAAGGCAAGGTATAATATAGGTAAGCTTATTAATAGGATCAATTTTGATCAAATCCTTTAACATGTATCCAATATTTTCAAGCAAATCCTTCAAGTATTAACACTTGAAGACATTAAATCTGATTTGATTTTTGCTAGAAAGAAGGTGATAGGAGTGAAATTTTTTAATATCAACTTCCAAAACACTAAGGCAAATCATGAAAACATCCTCAAGAAGGTTAATAGGGTGCATAGACCCTCGTTAATCAAATTAGAAATCATCATGTAGTAACATGATGTAGGACACAAGTTTTATCTAGAGTTGGAGGCAAAGAACAAGATTGATGCTGCAACTTCTAGTTCAACATAAGTATTAACAATAATGACTTCCACATTTAATGCATCTATGCAAACATCTATCCATCCTTAGGTCAAATGCTAATTTTGTGTTCATCAATATAGTAGTGTTAATTTTTATACTCATAGTTTGATTTTTTTAGAACTTAAGTATGAAAGTTGTCCAAATTATTTGTAAGCATGCACATAATGCATCACATTGTAAAGGTCAACTTTATTTTTTAAAATTATAAGATAACTATATGTATATATTACATATAGTTTTGAAACTATAATTAGAACTAAAGTTCTATTTACACCATGTAATTTCAAGTTTTCATGCACTTGGAGGATGAGGTGAGCCCTTCCCAAGTATATATATGTATCTATAACCCTCATTTTCAAGGGTCAAAAAAATCAATACAAGAGCAAATCAAATTTTGATTGTCACAAATGTGTTGATGCCTTTTCATTCCATATTCTGTGTAATCAAGTTTTATCTTTTTGATTGTTTGATTCAAAAATTCTAATTGTGAAATAGCTATGAAGAATTCCTTTTTTATGATTGATATGATAATTTTAGATGTGCAAAATATATTGAAAATTTAGTAGTGATTATTGATTATTTACAAGTAGGTAGACTATCTCATATTTCTAAGTGTGTAGAGGTGTTTTCTATGATATAATCTTGTATGTGTGTGTGATTTATCTACCTTAGCTACCTCCTTGATCTGAGTCATAATCTCTTAAGTACATGTGTGTAATAACTACTCCAAAAGGAGAAACCATTGGCCTAGATCTCTAAGTTTCCTATATCATCTTTTCCCAGACTACTTGATTGTGTTTGTCTATGTGTGTATAGTAGTTGATAGCAACAAACATTGGTTTTGAAAACATTTATCCATGAAGGATCCATCCTAAAAGATAATTTTTGAAGTCATCGAGCTCTCTTTTCTATTATATCCTTCCCTCTCTTTTAGAGTTTATTTTAAGATTTGCCCACTTTAGATTAGTATCCACCCATCCACCAACTCACCTAGTTTTTACTTTATTTTATATACCATTCATCCATACATAGTTTGAAAAAATTCATGCCCTTCCTATTATTCCATCATCTCGTTGTTAAAGCACATACCTACAACTCCCTTGGAGTGGAGTTTAACTCCATTGAGATCTTAAAATTTTAGAGGCTACCTTGATACAAATTGGTGTGCATAAAAACTACATCAATAGGTTTATTTTATGATGCCTCTTATTGAGATAGCTCCATCAATAGTGAAAAAAATATATTCCATGGGATATGCAAGATAAAACATAGACCCATTTAGCCAAATCACATTGGTTGGTGATACACATAATGTCCATATTTCAACAAAAGAGACTATTGCTCAAATGAAAGACCAGACCTAAAATGTTGCAAATAATATGCAAGTGAATTCCATTTAAAACCAAAGTGGCTCTAATTTACCACCAAGTAATACACAATATATTCCTCTAAATAATTCCATGAGTGGATTAAAATAATAGGGAGTGGGTACAATTATTTCCTAAAATCAACAAGTAATCTCCATTCCTCAACTAGCTACTTCCTCAAATGTGCAATATGGGGTAACAAGCCAATAATAGACCAACCTAACACCATAACAATTTTTGAACACTATGCCACCTCAATAGGTGATAACAAATGTTCTACCATAACAAGTACATACTAATATACCTTATTAATCATAGTCGTTGCCTAACTAATAATGTATTCCTGTTGTTTAAAAAGTGTCAATTGGTCAACAATAACAAATTCCAAACCCCCAAAACTTACCAAAATAATAGTTTCCAAACCTTCAACAAGTGCTACTTCAATAATAATTACTACTTTAAAAACAAGTACCAATCCAATAATAGGTGTTTATCCAAAAACAAGGTTCTTATGCATATAAGGTACTAAGTACTAGGCAATAATAGCCTTTCACCCAAAGAGTATCACACATGCAACAAGGATCCAACTATCAACACCTCCAACAATAAATATCTAGAGAGCAATGTGTTCCCTTTAAATAACATGGTTCAACAAGTAGGCATCAAGTTCCCTCCCAAATCCAATAATACTAACAAATTCTACAAATCCAAATGCCATTACCACAACCATAATTCACTAACTAGGGTTATGTATCCAACCTGAACTAGAATGTACTTTAACAGTAGCATATTTTACACCCATAGTATAACCTTAATGCATAATTACGCATACTTGGTTATCCAACTAATTTGACCATTATCCCATAATATACCTATCCTGATTAGGGTAAATTACCTTTGGCCATATAGCCTCCATAAAAATAGGCCACTCCCTC
>JARHVA010002690.1:72500-142500 GCA_037957365.1 Torreya grandis
CAAGCCTTTCCTCTAAGGAGAAGACCACCCATCACCTGATAATTCAATGACTTTGGTGAGCTTATTGAATTTTTGTTTCAAATATTGGCTCAAGGACATATGATCATTTGGCTGATACCAAAGCCATTTCCTAATAGAATTATTTTTATTGATTGGTATAAGTAAAATGGATTTTGTGAGTACCATTGTGTCAGAGGACATTCCATAAGATAGTGTATCTAACTAAGACATCTGATTGAGAATATGCTAGAAAATAGAGAGATAGAGAGAGACACCCATGATCCTATGAATAATCATAACTTGGGTATCTACCAGAATCTGTTTCCCCAACATAACAATAATAATAATTAGTAGTACCAACAACAACAATAAAAACAACAAGGAACTCCACCTTAAAATTAACAATAATAATGCTAGCCACAATAACAATAGCAAAATGTTTATAACCAAGGGAAAAATTATCAAACCAACCAAAGATGTCATCATGCCATTGTGTATACCTACAAAAATGTTGTAGGACATGTTTTAGGTGGTTACATTGCCACCATCACTATCAATCCTAGACCAATTACAAATAGACCTAGACCTTTACACAATAATCCCTATTTTTTAAGTGATACTTACCAACCTCCTTATGTTGATGATTCTTCTACATGCCATGTTGATAATTAGGCACCATACCATCCAATAATCATCATTCCAAGTTTCATAACCTATCTATCCAACTACCAAATCTAAGTTTTAGATCAAGATTGTGTAGTTACAACTCAATAATCTAGGGTCATTATTAAAGGACTACAACCAACTACTATAAATGAGCCTAATCAACATTCTATGCCTATCAAAAATAAACCAAATGATGAAACTAAGGGGAAAAGCTATGATATTTTAGAATAACTTAAGGAAACACTTGCACATATATCCATCATGGATTTATTGTGCATGTCTCTCATCTATAAAGACATCCTAAATGAATATTTAAACCAATCCCTTATGCTAAATGATATCACTCTAGACAAATTCCAAGTCATGGTAGGACACTTGACCCATAGCTAATATCTCACCTTTGACCAAAGTGATATGTCTTCTTTGGGCCCTCTACATAATAACCTATTGTACATTGAAGTTGGTATAATGAACCATAGAGTTAAAAGTGTCCTTGTAAATAATGGTTTAGGTCTTAACATTGTGTCTTTAAATTTGGTCAAACATCTTAGATATATAATAACTAGCTTAAAACTAGATACCATCATTATCAAGGCATATGATAATAAAAAACATAAATCTTAAGGTACCATTAGATTACCAGTGGTAAATGGGCCATTAACCCATGATACCTTGTGCCATATTTTAGACCTAGAACTATCTTACAATCTATTATTGGGCCAACCCTAAATCCATGAAATTAGGGTTATACCTTCTACATTACATTAGTGTATATAATTTCCACATTCATGAATGGAAGTGACTATACCTACTGATCTTCAACCATATCAGTATTATGAATGCCTTGAGGCCAAGTATAAAATCTATAATTATCAGTTTGGCATGAGTCTTATGTCTAAATCAAACATATAAAAATTAGAGAAGGGAAAAGCCATTGAATCAGGACCAAAACCTAATTACATTAACCTAGATAGCTAGCCTTTACCTTAGTCATGTCTCCATTAGAAATTTCCAACCATTTATATATCACTGACAAAGGTCTTGGAGAATATAATACATGTAATGAATTTCATATTTCTAAATTACCTAAAAATCCTAAATCTTACAGGAGACCTAAGGCCAAGACTACTCTCATGGAGTGAGAAACCAAAGGAAAATCTTAGTTAAATAAGCCCCTTATTTTTAAATTGGCCTCTGATCTAGAATAAGACCCCTTAGTAGAGAATGATTCATGGCTCTAAACTAGTGAGTTAGCCAACTGTTACTAAAGCATGAAGTGTCTTATTCCAAACTAGATTATGGATCCCCTAGCTTATAAAGGTAGAGGCCTCAAGCTACATCAACAATTTAAGAATAAACTAGTCTCAATGACCAAGTATAAAGAAACACATGGTATCTAATTTCAACTACTTAGGAGTGACCACGCATACCTTATTTGCATTCCAACACCAAAAAATAATGATGATGATGTTGAAATCAATATAATAAATGATTATAGCATCTACAATGAGCTTACTGCTAAAAATTTAACCCCCATGCCATTTGCACTATTAGCCCTATTTTCCTAGCTTCACATTTAGCCATTTACCATCTATAATTGATAGACTAGGACCAACAAGAATCAGAAATGCCATTACATGAGTTCAAAAATGATGAGGCCATATATGAATTTATGGGATTGAGGAGTCACATACCTCTTGGAGACCACAAGTAGGGATTTATTATTAGATTGGATCATGCTACCTACTTTAGAGAGAGGGTGAACTTCCTTAGCCAAAAATAAAAATAAAATAAAAAATTAAGCTATGAAAGTGAAAACCTCTTTAGGGAACTTTTTGACCAGGGAAAAAGCAAAGAGAATCACAAGTCTCTTGGTGAAAAATAATTTTTAATTTTATTAGATGGGGATGTTCACCCCTCTTCCTATGAATCACAAGAGATTTATAGCCCACTATCTATTTATGGATCAGATATCAATATTAAGGAGTGGTAGTCTTTTGTACATATTGTTCAAGAGTGCCTTGAGGTATTTGTATCATGGTCAATGCTAGCATTAAGATATTTTAATTCATTTGGATTAAGAGAATTAGATGAGACAGTGCATCTAGAGGGTTTTTTCCATCACCAATTAGTTCGAATCTTTTCCAACTATTCTAGATGATGGTTCTACACTTCTTCTAGAGGACACTTCAGAGGTGAATAAAGGGACTCCAAAGGACTTGAAGTGGTTTAAACTAGGTGTGTCCCTCACTAAGGAGGATTGTGAAGTTTTTAAAATGTGTTTAAGGAAATTTTTGACATATTAGCATGGGCTTATTTGCACATGCTAGGTTTGGGTCCTCCCTTGTTTGTACACCATCTCATTATACATCCTAATGCCAAGACTATTAAATATAAGTTACATAAGATGCATCCTCTTATTGTTGTTTTAGTAAATAAAGAGTTTTACAAAATATTAGACATGAAATGCATTAGGTTGGTTGACTATTTAGAGTAGATTTTAAACATTGTGCTAATAAGAAAGATACCAAAAGGGATTAGGATCTGCACTGATTTTAGAGATGTCAATAAAGCCTACCCAAAAGATGGATTTATTTTTCCTAATATTGACATGATAGTTGACTCAATGGATAGATATGAAATGCTCTCTCTAATGGATGGATTTTTAGGGTAAAATTAGATTAGAATTGCATTAGAATATTAGCATAAGATAATGTTCACTACTCTATGGGGAACATCTTGTTATCAGGTAATGTCATTTGGACTTAAGAATGTTGGAGACACTTAACAAAGAGATATGTTAGTGATTTTTCATGACATGATGTATGACATTGTTGAGGACTATGTTGATGATATCTTGAGTAAATCAAAAAACTATTCTAATCACCCAATCATACTATGAAGAATATTTGAGAGACTTCATGAGTATATCATTAATATTAATCTAAAGAGATGTGTATTCAATTTTGGAAAACTATTAAGATTCATTGTCTCTCATATGGGAATTGAAGTCAACATAGGTAAAGTTCATGCAATTACAAAGATGTCACAACCATCAACCTTGAATCAAATCCATAGTTTGTAGGTAAAGAGTCAATCTATCAAATGCTTCATCTCAAAATTAGATAACAAATGCCATATATTCATGCACTTGCTAAAGAAAGGTGTTACATTATTTTGGAATGAAGAGTGTCAAAAATCATTTGATAAGCTTAAATAATATCTTACCAACCCACCTATTTTGTTTCCACCAATGCCAAATAAACCATTACTTCTTTACCTATCAACAATTGAGAATGCCCTAGGCGAATTATTAGCACAACACAATGAATAGAGAAAGGAGCATGCCATGTATTATTTGAGACAAACATTGGTCATGTATGAGCACAATTATACACTAATTAAAAAGGCCTATTTATCAATGGTGTTTGTAGCCCAAAAGTTGTATCACTATATGACTAATAACAAGGCCATTTTTATTTCCAAAGTAGGTCCACTCAAATATATATTTTCTAAATCAGATCTATAGGGATATATGACAAAATGGATCATGTTATTGAGTGAGTTTGAAATTTAATATGAAAACTAGAATGCCATTAAAGGGCAAGTACTCATATATTAGCTTGTTAAAGATCCTCTTCAAGATACTTAACCTCTTACATTTGAATTTTTAGATGAGGCCATCATGAATGTGAAAGAAGTAGATGTACCACCTGAGGCTAAATAGTGGAACATACACTTTGATTGATCATTGAAAACTTGGGGATCAAGGACCAGAATATTGTTTGTTATGACACAAGAGGATCTCATTCCCAATTACTTTCAATTTGGATTTCTATGTACCAATAACATGGTTGAGTATAAATTGCTCATTATAGTGCTTCATCAATCAATACAGTGGAACATTTAACATTTACTAGTATGGTGATTCCTAGTTAACCATCAATTAGGCCATAGATTAGTTTCATACCAAGGATAAGAAATTGGTACCTTATAAAGGTATGATTGATACTCTCAAACAAAATATTGTCAACATCCAATTTGAGAGAATACCTCAAGCTAATAACTAAATAACTAATGTTATGTCCACTATTGGTTTCATGATCAAGATCACTAAAATATCTAGGGATTATTAATTTCTTGTTGAACATCTTTTAGTGCTAGTGCATGAAGATTTATCTATCAAGATGGTTTGTGACATTGTTGGTCCCACATATCCTTAGGACTCAAATATATATGCTTATCATCAAGACCAAACCATACTTCTTGATTTATCACATAAAAAAACAAAAAGCCTTCACTCATAAATCATGTCTTTATACCCTACTTAGACCAACCTTGTTTCATAGAAGCTATGATGTAGCTTTGCTTCATTATTTACCTTTGGTAGAATCTAGAATAGATTTGAGTGAAGTCCATGAAGGAGTGTGTGGAGGCCACACCATCTGGGTAATCTTAGCCAAAAAATTAGTGTACTAGTTATTAATGGCTAATGATAGAAGTAGACATAACTACATATGTGAAGAGGTGTGTCAAGTATTAGAAGCATGCCAATCTGATTCATGGTCTAGACAAGATGCTTAAACCATTAAAAACACAATGGAAATTCTCAATGTGAGGACTCAACCTCATCAATAATATCAATCCCACATCTTTAGAATGCCATAAACATGTCCTGACTGCTACCAAATACTTCACTAAGTAGGTGGAATCTATTCCTTCACTTACATCACTGGTTACTAGATCTCCAGGTTCATATTCAACCTTCTCATTTGATGTTGTGGCATCCCATCCAACATTATATTTGATAATGGTGGGTCATTCAATAATAAATATGTGAAAACACTTTGTTCTCAATACCACATCAAACAATATTTCTCTACCGCTTACTATCTGCAAGGTAATGACCAAGCTGAGGCTTCTAATAAAACCATTGTCAATATTATGAAGAATATTGTCAATGATATTAGTCTTAATTGGTACTTGCATCTATTTAATGCCCTCTAGGCATACTATACCACTTTTCATACTCTAATAGGAGCTACACCCTATTCACTTGTTTAAAAAATTGAGGTTGAGATCGAGTTGCCTACTCCTTAAATTTTGTTGTAGCACATCATCAATGATAAAGACATAGAGTAGCTCATTTGTAAGAGCTAGACTTACTTTATGGTAAATGCTTGGCTTCCTTGCATAATATTTAAGCTTATCAAAACCAATTAAAATTCTAATATAATAGGCACATTAAGAATTTTGAATTTTATCTTGGTGACCTAGTACTAAAATAGAATCATAAAAATGTAAATGCTAAAACCAATAAAAAATAAAGTTCCAACCAAACTAGTTTAGTCCTTATGTAGTTATTGACAACCATGGTTATGGAGTATATAGGCTTGCTACACCAGAGGGAGATGTACTTGATGAACCAATAAACATAATGCACCTCAAACATTTTTATGGTTGAGGGATTTATATTATTATCTACAAGGATCATCTAAGTTATGCCACATTATACATATTCTTTGTACTATACCCCTTACCATTATACCATACCCTTAACCCTTTGCCAACCATTTCTTTTGTACTTAACCCTACCTATTATGTTTGGCCTTGGTTTTAATTCATTTGTAATTCAAGCACACTTAGTGGTTGATGGTAGATTTAGTTCTAAAAGTTTTTTTTAGAATTACACATTTGAATGGAATCATATGAAAGTAGTGTGATGGTAGTCATGGAACTTGCATCCTTCATTTGTTGTTACATTCCCACATTGTGATACTAAATATAACCATCTATGGGAAAATTAGTACCATTAATCCTTTGTTATTGTTTCCTAATTATAACTATCTATGGGAAAATTAGGGACAATACCTTTACCATGCATTATCATGTCAGTTTACCATTACTGTTATCATTTGCATTATCATTTACGTTTAGCTAGAACTTGCTAGTACTTAGTTGGATGTCTTTTATATATGTGGAACTATAGCGACTTGAGGTCCTACCAGACTATGTAGGTAATGCTTAATACATGTTTAGGTTAGTTTAGTCACCTCTTTGTTACACCCTCATGATTTTATGAACAATTTAAGTTTAAATTCTCTCATTATTTTATGACCATTTTTATGTCATTCTCTCACCATTTTGTGACTTGGAAAATTATGTATCTCATAATTCTTGATTGAGTTGAGATACCTATAAACTTCCAAAAATATTTGTAATAGTTTAAACACCCCTAAACATTTGTAAAAATCACAAAAATCACAAAATCATGAAAATATGCTTAGAATTTTCATGTGATATATAAAACTATCAATTTTTTTGGTATGGGCCATCTTATATATTTAGTTTCAATTCTAGACCACGCTAGTCTTTTTACTCCTATTTTTGGGAAAAATACATCGACTTAAGGTTTGTATGGACTATGTATGTAACACTTGGATAAATGTGGTATCTCAGGTTAGCTTAGCCACACCTTGCTTTCTTTTTTGACCACTTCTTTGCCTTAAGGATCCTAGGACTCCTAACTATCTCATGAGAAACTAGTGTAGGATTGGATTACAAAGTTGGTTAGTCAAACATTAGTCAATAAATTCATGAAAAATGCATAAATAACTTAACAAACTAATTCAATCTACTCCAATGGGGTTTAAAAATGATAATGAAGAAAAAATTGAATGAAATCAATACCAATTACCTTCCAAAATGATTCCACCCTCCAAGAGTGGTTCCAAACATGTTTTCCCCCTTGATTTAGTGTTCTTGTCTTTGTCAAAAATGGATGTCAAGATCCTCGATCATCTCAAGATCACTATGCATAACCTAGGCTCAAGATAAGAAACCTCTAATCTATGCCTATTAAATGAATATTATAAATAAAACATAATGATCAACACAAAAGGTTGTGGAGACAATTCTAAATTATAAGTTCACAATAATTTGTTAGAGGTACAATCCACTAATAGGGGGGGGTGAATCAGTGGTGAAAAATAATCCAATTTAATTTCCAAACCCTTACAAATATTTAAGTATTTAATACAATCATTCATGAAGCATATAGATCTTTTATAGTAGTAAACAATGAACATAATGCAAGATCACATACATAACATAAGATCTACATGGGAAACCCTCTTGGGGAATAAAACCCACTCTCAAGCCTACAAACACATAGACTACTATCTTATAAGAGGATCACAAACAAGAGACTGATCAAGTCCTTCTGATTAGGAGCCTTGGTCAAGTCCTTTTGACCTAAGGCCTTTAGCAAAATAGAAGTTCCACAATGAGAACCTAACCCTAAGATGTTCAAGTCCTTATGACCACTTATTCAGTCAAGTCCTTTTGACCTAAAATGTTGATCAAGTCCTAACCAAAGGTTTTTAGTGAAACCCTATTTCACAAGGATAAACTGCCCCTAAATAAGATCAAGTCCTCTAGACCCTCCTTCAAAAGATTACTTCCACCTTAGAACTAATGTCTTAAACACCTAATGATGGACCTTTTAATTATTTGACAACTACACAAAATATCTCTCTGACTCATATAGGCCTCTCACATAGGCATGCCATAATCTTTCTCCTTCACTCAAACAGTCCTCATATGTACACTTAGATCTCTTCGCATAACTTCAAACTATAAAAAAACTATATTGTCATAACAAACATGAACTATAGATCATACACATATTCCTTAATATTCTATACTTATCAACCTAATAACTGGGCACTCTCGCTCTCCTTCACTCCACAAATCCCACATACACCTTGCACTCTCTCACAAGTCTTCCACACCAAAAAATCTAGAAACCATCATCTTTGGTTCTACTATTTATAGAGTAATATTGATAATCAACACCTTAGTTAGCCATTAGGCATGATTTGTCCCATAAGTCATCTCTCATATGAAGACATATCTCAATAAAATCTTCATAGGTTGGCCATAGCATCTACGGGTCACCCTTAAGAAGCTACACCTTTTAATAAGGCCCTCATAGCTCTTAAAGGTCTCATGGAGACCTATTCACCCATTTATCACTTCATTGAGAAAATAAATAATCATAGGACCACTTCTAAATACATATGTCCACTCCTTATATCCCCTAAGACATCCTCAAATGATCATAGTCACTCATGCTCACCTCTACATTTTCTCAAACAACTCAAATAGATAACTTATACATAGGAACACCATTACTGAACATACAATCAATTTCTTAAGCATTGTTCATACTCAAGATAGATTTATCACACCTCAAAAATACTCATAGAGCATACTCATGGAGTCTAAAACACTCCCAAATAGAAAATTCAAAATGAGACATCAAAATAACATCAAAATGAGCTCAAATATCCTTCTTGGGTTACTTGTAGAACAAACACAAACACATAGTCAACTTTGAACATTAATATCTTTGACTATATACACTTCTAGATCTTCAAATTAGGTTCATTATATGTACCATGGAGTCCTCTTCATCTTTTATTTTTATAGAAATATAAAATTTGACTTATATATAAATATATGGATAAAATACAGAGCAATGGTTTTTCCCTATGTTAAATTCAAATATTTAAATGGCAACAGTCACAGTTAAACCTTGAAAACTTTGCAATCATCTCATGTCCTCTTAGCTTTAGAATAATTATGCACCATTGATATTGTCTGAACTTGAACACATATTATACCAAAGACAAATTTTAAACATATGATAGTTGAACTCATCTCATGAAATATATAAAATTTAACTCAATGCACTCCATTGATCTCTATAGATTAGTCAAGTCTTTAATTATCAATGCTCACGGTTTGATCAATCTTTATGAACATCTGCTTGTCATTGGATCCTTACCCTTTACCTTTGATTAATTGTTAAACATAATTCACTTATCCTCATCTCATTTATTCATAAATTTTTGGAGAAAATGTGTTTCATCAATCTTTCTCAAACTTTAACATGTGTAGAAATGACTTTGGAACCATTGAAATATGCTTAGAAGGCCAACTTTGTACCTTAATAACTTCTTATGTGTTTACTCACATGATATCAAATTTGGACCATATGATATCCTCATAAAGGATAATCCAACCATATCCTAATAAACTCTTGGAACCTTCATGCATGTGAGTGAGATATAATACCATTAAAATTCCTTCTCAAAATCTTCTATCATAGAGCCAACTATGTCTAGAATTTGTCTGGGAGACCAACTTTGCTACTGCATAACTTTTATTGAAATTTAGCACATGATATAAAATTTAATGAAAATAAAATAGGCTAAAAATTAATAAACTAATATGATCACTATCTCTTGAAACATCCACACGTGTGAGATATGCCACCATCAAAATGCTTACTTGACTCTTCTTACCACTTTGCACATTTGGCCACAAGAAAACATTCTCAAAATCCCTGGGAGCCCAACTTTGTACGATCATATTTTTTAATCATGATTTGATGCATAACTTGATATTTAGTGCATATCAACTAGGGACTAATGTGATCACAACCATATGACCAACTTCCTTGACTCATTCCCATGTGGTAATGGTGACATCATCAAATTGCCTACTCAGATTTTCTACCACTAGACCCAAATTGTCTAGATGAAAACTATGGACAACCAAATGAATTCCACTTATGTACACAAGATCTATAAGAATATATAACATCTTATAGGACCCTTTTCACATGCTCCAATCACCATATTCATCCCTGAACATCTTTAATCATGCCAAAACTGAAGATCAACCAAGCCTCCTTTAAGCACAATAAGACAAACACATTACACACTTTATAATTATTAATTAGGATATAAAATCACTTGATCCACTCACAAAGACACCTACATGACATCACCATGACATCATTGAAAACTCTCCAACATAATTTAGCTTAAAATGAGGTTTTATGCCCTTCTATTTATAGATTTTTTAAATGGGCTAAGATCAACCATGACCATCCATCTCAAGATTGAGATGTGTGTCCATGAATAAATATAATATTTTTAATTAAATCTATAAATATCCTCATAATTATTTTGGATTAAGGGGCATTAATTAGGCATGGGTGCCCATAAACTTGACATTTATTACATTTATGGGTTATGGATGCCACTCCATAGATCATGTCACTAGGTGATGCAGATATTAAGAATAAATTTTCAATAATGAAATATTCAATAAAATCCTTGAAAAATCCACTTAAGCTCTTGATTTTAATTAATTATCTTAAACAATATTAATCAATTTTAGTGTAATTCTTTAGAAATTGGTGCACAATTAATCAAAATGGTTAGAAAGTCATATTACTAGGTCATAATTTGACTCAATAAGAATTGGAAGGTAATGTTAGATGTGTTCATATCATATTCACATTTAGGATGTTGCTAAAATGAAATAAAAAAGGTACATAATGTGTACTAATGAATTAGAAGAAAAGAGTGATCCAAAGCACAAAAAGACAAAATCATCATTTTGACTTGAAATAAATTGATCAAAGTTATGAATCACATAAAATGCATTACCCTATTTAGGGATATATTAGACTAAATTTACACTTATATGCAATAAAATCAAACCATTTATCATGATTTTAGTGATTTTGACCTAAATTGTGCATTTGAGTTCAATTCGAGTAAGATTGATAATTTCAACATAAATAGTGTTAAGAATTGGATGTCTACATTTTGCCCTTATTTGAGAAGGAGTGTCTAGATGTTCAAGTGAAGCAACATATTTTAAAATAAAAGAGTTGTCAAGAAGAAAATATAAATGACCCATGATTCCCCCTTGAGAGGACATATTAGGATGAAAGAGAAGAATGGAATCTCAAAAAGAGAGGGAAAGTGAGAGATTAACCCATGGAATAGATCACATCCAGATGAGATAATTATTGTATGCATCATGACCATCAATGATAAAAATATAATTAGAGGTATAATGGGCCCCAAAAATGGGGGGAATGGGAAGGATTCAATCCAAACATATAAATGACACACTTTGAATGCTCCCAATTTAAGAGTGCAAGTTGTGTGCTTACAGCAATGATCAATCTCGAGATAAGTTTCACACTAAAACATTACCATCATCGGAAAAAGTGTGGAGAGATTAGAATTAGACAAAAAAGAAAATGTGGTCTCCAAAAAGCTGATAATAAGAGGTGCCCCAGTAGGGTAGATTTGATCATGACAAGACATTTTTTCTCTAGTAGGGTAGATTTTATCGTGACAAGACAATTTTGCCCCAGTAGGGCTAATTTTGATCATTGATAAAGAATAAATAATGGTCTTGCCCTCATAGGGATGATTTTAGATTTTTGACTTGGTTCAAATGTTGTGCCTCATCATGGGAAAATTTGTAAGCAATTAGCTCAAGGATATAACCCATTTCATAGATTAAAGCGAGTGGGCATAAACGTAGATGCGATGATATAATGGCTGGAAAAAAGCCATAAAAAATTAGGCGTATAAGAATGCACAAAGTGATGAAAGAGATGAAAATAATAATGAAGATGGTTGAGCTAAAATGAGATATGTCATGTATCTAAGTGTTGCCTACGTAGTCCAAATGGACCTCAAACCAATGTAGTTCACCCAAAATTGGGAGAGAATGGAATGAGGGATGATGAAAACTAACCAAGATTTTATTAGACTCATGATGTATTCTAAGAGATGCACATCTAAGCATAGGGTTAGGTGTTAAACCTATTCAGCCTAGTTTATGCATAGTGATCTTGAGAACTATTTATTGGAGTTGTGTTGACGTCAAAACTTGAATCTAGAGCACAAAGTGCTTTCTATAGTAAAATAAATTAGGCATCATAAGTAAGAAAAACTCATAATGACATTTAATTTCAATTTCATGGATCCAATTCAAATATGAATACCTATAACTAAGGATAACAGTAAAATAATGATCAAAACTAGAGTTACAACTATTTACATTTAAATAAAAAAGCAAAGAAAAAGAAAAAGATAAATGTAAATAAACCTAGCTTAAAATCAAGTTATGAATAATCATGATTCAAGTAAGAACATTAATGTTTTAAAATAAAACAAGAATAACTTAATAAAATGAGATAAAGATATGAAGAATCAAGACCCATGTGATCCATCAAGATGTTCTTGAAAACAAAAGAGAAAAGCAAAATCAAGCAAGGAAACACAAGACCAAGGTGAGATAAGAAGTAATAAAAGGAGAAAAGAAGAAATAAATGAAGAGGCAAGAAATCACAACAAAACACCAATAAAACTCAAATAAACACACACACACACACACAAAAACCAAAATAGTGTGGTTTAAAAATAATTGTTCATGCACGTGTAGTAGAGGTGTTACTTCCCGCCATAATGTAACAAAGAACAAGGACACAAAAGTTATTCCCTAATTAAAGAGGAACAATGTAGAAGAAATGGGGAAGAGAATAAAATGAAGGGGTTAGCCAAGCTAACTCTAGGTGTACAAGATAAGTGGATGTTAAATAAATCAATCTAAAGAATCATTCAGTAGGCAAATATCCTTAGTTGAAAAGGTGTCCTTATTCACTTGTGTGTAGAAGAAGTTGTGAAATAATATTTTGGCTAAACTACTTTATAGAACTAGTATTGAAGGTGTTCATAATGTTGATGAGACATAATCAGTATCATAATTGGTTAAGGGACAATTTTTTTTAGGTTATAACAAGCCTAAGACATAACAAAGAATATGGTTCTCAAAGAGAACGGTTGAAAGAATAAGGTCCAATAGATGGACGGTCTGGGGTGATATAAAAATGAGGTTCTCAAGGAGAATAATCCAAATAATATGGTTTTCAAAGAGAATGGCACAGTGTAGGATAAAATGTGTTCAGAGTACCAATGGTCCAAAATCTTTCAATATCCATAGTCATGAAAGTAATAGGGCTCATGTGAGAGTGGTCCAGGGTAGTATAAAATGGTAGGATAAATTACTTTAGCACAAGTTTCCCCCAAGTAAGGGGTCTTGTATACAATGGTTCAAAGTTGTTTACACATAGAACCTCTTAAGGTGCATGATGTTCATGGGCTCTATAAGTTCTTCACCATTAGGTTTATTTAGTCTATATGCCCCTGATCCATAGTTCACTATGATAACATATGGTCCTAACCAATTAGGTTGAAACTTATCTTTTTTTTTGCATTCAATTTTTTTTTCTTTTGGTTCTCTTTCAAGACCAAATCACCAATTTCAAACCCCTGAGGGAGAATTCACTTGTTGTATATTCTCTACAATTTGTTATGATAGGCTTACAAGTTTTTTAGGGCAGCCAAATGCTTACCATCAAGAAGTTCTAATTCTTACAACCTTGAGACTCTATAGTCCTCTTCATCTTCAATATTCTCTACTGATACTTGTAATGATGGAAGCTTAATCTTGATTGGGATGATAGCTTTTGTTCTTAAACAAGGGAATATGGAATGGCTTGTGTTGGGGTTTAATGATTGGTTTTGTAATCCTAGAGGGTAGGAAATATTTTCAAGTGCTAATTATAGCTAGTGTCATTGACAATCTTCTTTAAAATTGATACAATGGTTTTGTTTGATGCCTCAGATTGTCCATTACCTTAGGGTTATATGGAGTTGATTTCTTGTGCTTGATTTTGAATTTTCCAAAAATGTCTTTGACATCTCTGTTTACAAAGGCTCTACCATTATCAGACATGAGGAGATTTGAGATGCCATATTGATAGATGATATGGTAATGGATGGATTTGGATATCTATTTCTTGATGACATAAGTGAGAGGAATGTCCTCAATCCACTTATTAAAATACTTGGTAGTAGTTAAAATGTGTTTATGGCCATCTAAAGATGTTGGGTTTATTTTCCCAATGAGATCGAGACCCCAAGTAGAGAATGACCATGGTGTTGTGATCAGCGATAGTGGTAAGTAAGGTACGTTTATAAAATTTCCATGTTACTAATAGGGAACTCACTTTCTTACATAATTACAAGTATCAATCTCCATTTTTGGCCAATAATATCCTATTCTAAGGATATTTTTTGCTAAAACTAAATCATTGGTATGGGCCCCACACATTTCTTCATGAACCTCCCTAATGCTAGCTTGGATTGTCTTGAAGATAAACAATGAAGAAGAATTCCATTATAGCCTTTATGATAAATCATGTTCTTAAGGAGGGTATAACATGATAAATGGTGAAGGAAGATTTTATGTCTATTATTGGATAGATCAGCTAGGAAAACATGATCATGAAAGTAGTTATAAAAATCTTAAAACCATGGTAATTCAGGTGGGGGATTGGGACCAACAATGGTGCATACCCTTTTTAAATATGGTATAATATATGCATGTTGAAGAATATATTCAATAAAAAAATAATACTCTTTAGCTCTGGCATCAATCTGTATCATTGACCCAATTATTGCCATTGCATCGGTAGATATGTTGTTTTCCCTTGAAAAATTGTTTAAACTGTAGAGATTTAAAATGGCCTTTGAGATTATCAACAATTTTATTATAAGGAACAATATTGTCATCTCTATTTTTATATTGATTAGTGGTTTGATTGATGATCAACTATGAATCACCATAAACTTTTAAGCTCTGAATATCCCATTGTATGACATGGTGAAGCCCTATAATCAATGCCTCATACTCAGCCATATTGTTGATTATATATGAAATGATTTTAGAATCAAATCCCCCTAGGGTGTAATCAATAATATTTTGGATCTAGATCCATAATATGTAAAGGAGCCATCAAAATATAGCTTCCATTATTCAAGTTCTTATGATGCTTATTGTATTTCCATAATAGAATCATCTAGAAATTTGAATTTGAGCAGTTGAGTGTCTTTGATAGGGGCATCTACAAATTAATCAGTAATAACCTGCCCCTTGATTCCTTTTTTATTATAATACTCAATTTAAAATTCACTTAGGAGCATGACCCATTTAACCCTGCATCCTTGAAGATCTGATTTAGACAATAAGAATTTGAGAGGATCCACCTTGGTGATGACAATATTTTTATTGTTTACCTTATAGTGTCACATTTTTTGGGTAGAAAACACCATAGATAAACATGCCTTCTCAATATGAATATAATTATGTTCATAATCCACCAAAGTGTGGCTTAAATAATATACTGCATGTTCTTTACCTTGATCATCATGTTGGGCCAAAAGTGCCCCTAGTGCATGCTTTGTTGTTGATATGTAAAGAAGTAGTGGTCATCCAAGTGTCAGTGGTCTCAAGACTAGTGGATTATCTAATTATGTCTTGATTTTCACAAATTATATCTAAAAATATTAATCCCATTGAAATTTGATCCCTCTATTCAAGAGATGGGTAAATGGGTGGCACTTATCTATCAATTGAGAAATGAACCTGCTTATAGATTGGATATTTCCATGCAGGATTCATAGTTGTTTAAGATTATTTGGTGGAAGCATTTCCACAATGGCCTTGACCTTGGTAAGGTCAAATTAAATCCCTCTTTGCGATACAATAAAACCTAACAATTTCCTTGAAGTGACTCTAAAGACACACTTCTTAAGATTGAGGCAGACTTTATATTCATGAAGCCTCTCAAAGATTCTTTGAAGTACGTCAAGATGTCTAAATATTATTCTTGATTTTAATAGTATATCATCAACACATTCCTAAATAGTATCATGCATCATGTCATGGAAGATGACAATCATAACACACTGATATGTGGCTCCAATGTTCTTCAATCCAAATGGCATGACTTGGTAGCAGAATGTTCCCCATAGAGTGGTGAAATGTAGTCTTGTGTTGATCTTCTTGGGATATCTTGATATGATTTTATCAATAAAATCCATCCATTAAGGATAGAATATCATACCCAATAGTTGAGTCAATAATCATGTTGATGTTGGGTAGAGGAAAATCATCTTTGGGGTACACTTTGTTGATATCTCTAAAATTAGTACAAATACATATACTTGGGGTTTTTTTACTCACCGAGTCTATGTTTGAAATACATTTAGAATAATCCAATGGTCTAATGAAACTTGCTCTTAAATTTTTTTATAGTTCTACTTTAACCAATAGTGTAATGCTTGGATGCATCTTCCTCAATTTCCACTTGACTAGTTTGGCATCAGGATGGACAACAAGGTAATGCACAACCAAATCTGGGTCTAATCCTGACATGTCAAAGTATGCCCATGCAATATTTCAATATAATCCCTTAGGAGAGATATAATATGTTCATATTTTGCTTTAGTAAGGGAAGCTCCAAGATGAATAATTTTGGGATCCTTATAGGTTCCCAAGTTCACCTATGTTATATTCTCCATGAGGAGTGTGGATCCATATTTTAAAATTATAAGCAAGGTATTATCATGATCATCTTTTTCTACTACATCTTATTTTTTTCCTCCTAAAGCTCTGGATAGTGTGATGAATCATAATCCACCATCTTAGATGAAGACCAAGTAGTAAAAACCTCTGGAAACTCAAGAGTATGATACTCAAACATTTTTTGTTGTTCTAAAGAGATGCTTTTACTAGCTATAGAACTTGGGATAGATAGAACTTTTGCATCCTAAGGGGATGAACAAACTTTCCTACTTGAGAGTGCCTAAAATTGGTTTTCACTCAAAGGCTTATCTTTTTATTTAATTTTTCCTTGATAGATGAGTGCCTCAAAGAGGTTTTCACCCAAAGATCTCAATGTTGATTTTTATTGAGACCAAGAAATTTACTTGCTCTCCAAAGTAGGCAAAAGGATCTAATGAAAAATCAAAGCCTTGTTTGTGATCACTAATGGGCAATCCATATCATAGGCCCATGTATTCTATAATTGATTCTTCATTTTGAAACTCATCAATCCATATAACTAAAAAAATTTGGTCCCAATTTATGAGTTTAGGATGGCAAAGGCACAGGGAATAATGAGGGTTTTCTTTAGGATGGGAAGTTCCAATAAATGTATAGGGTTCTACTTCAATAGGGGAAGCTCCAATGGTTAAGGTCAAAATGGTGCTATAATCAAATAGGTTCATGTTAACAAGCTCATCGAAAAGGCTATAATGGGATGTGGTGTTGCTACCAAGAGTCTCATTGCTAGTCAATTCAGAAGAATCACTATCAAAATTCATGAGGTCACCCCCAGGTATTATAAATCCAAGACCATTATTTAAATTAGGTACTCTAGTTGATAAGGGTTCAGGATTCTTTATGCTCATGGGTCAAGGCCTTTTCCTATATAATCAATATTATCCATGATCTGTTAAGGATACAATACTTTAGATTATAAAAGCAATTAACAAGACCTTCAGAATATAACTAGTATCCCTCGATAAAAGCCTCTCGATATTTATTTAGCACAATACTAGGTAAAAAAACTATAGGTGGTTTTTTCTATTTTTTCTTCTATTACCAAACCATGTTGGGTTCATTAGGATTCTTTGAATTTTTAGGCTTACCAAATGTTTTTAGATATTTAGATAACTTTGCAATGTGGAAGGTATCCTTAAGACTAACATGGAAATGCCCATGTCTTTAATAATAACCTAATTTGCAAGAGTTGCAGGAAATATATTAGCTTAAGTGGAAGTGAGATCACTAGGGTTGACATAATTGGATAGAAGTGGATGTGAAAATACAACCTTGTTCTTCTTTGTAATGAATTTAGAACTTGGACAATAGTTATACTTATGGAACTCAGCCTCAAGATGTTTACAATATTCATAAAATTATTGATCAGTGAGAATAGTAACCTCAATCCCATCATGGGGAAACTCAAGGCACTAGTGTAGGGTGGAGGGAATGACCTATAATTCATGGATCTAAGGATGAACAACAAGTATGTTATAAGGTAACTCAATGTCCATAATATGAAGTAATTTATGGTGTGAAATGGACCCAACAATGATTCGCAACTAAATAGTACCAATAGACTCCCTTTTGGAATTATTGTAAGCCTTAATGGTGAGTGTCTCTGGTTAAATATCCTTTTTAGTGTAGCCCAAACTTTGTACCATCTTAAGAGATATGTTGTTTAGCCTCAAACCATTGTCTATAATAACCCACTTGATCTTATGGTTTTCAATGATTACATTAATGTATATTGGGTTATTATGGCTCAATCCAAGTGTAGACATGTCTTTTTGATCAAACGTTACTTGATGAAATGAAGATAAATGTCCCATAAGGTTCTAAAATTGTTTAGGATTTATATAATTGGGAATAGTGGATTATTGCAAAATATTATTTAGGATAGTTTTATGGACTTTAGATGTCTATAAAAGATCCAAAATGGAAATTTGTGTAAGGGGTTTTCTCAATTGGTTTGATAGAATATAAGTCTTTTCAACATTGGGATGAGATAACTTGGCTTTGGATAGCATAGTAGTAAGCTTTGGATCCATTGGCATAATGTTCACATTGGGTTCTATGGAAGTAGGTAAAGGGCCCTAGAGAGTAACTCATGAGTGTCTAGTTGTAACTGCATAACCATAAAGGGCTGGGGAGCTAATATAATCATAAGATGAAGACAAAGGGATTTGGAAGGTGATTCATGGGCATTTAGTTTCATTGATGTAATTTCAAGTCAATAAGGAGCCATTATAATTAGAGGAAGGGTGTTTTCTAGAAATAATAACCCAATGAAAATGGAGTCATAACTAAATTGTGTGAACTTGATGTAGTATTACTTTAGAGAGATGGTGATGACCTTATAATGATGGGTCTCATACTACAAGGAGCATGAGATGGTTTAAATGGTCTGATAGTAATAATGGTAATGCAGATTGTAGAAATGCATCCCACAGTGTTGTTATAGTTGTAAGGCATGTTGTTATGACCCAAATTATTAGTATGTGTATTGTGATCATGATTATGCTCATGTTGATTATGGATTTGACCCTGATTATAGTTTTGATTTTGCCTTTATCCTTGGTTTTGGTTGTTCCTTAGTGGAGGTTGATTATGTCAAGGAAAGGGGTCTTATAGATTCTTGTATACTAATTTGTGTCCTAATTAGGGGCCAATTTAATCCTAACTTTACCACTCTCAATGAGATCTTCAATAATATGTCATAATTGAATACAATAATAAGCACCATGACCAATAACATGATGAAATTTTCACCATTCATTCTCTTTGTACCAATCTAGTTTTGATTGATCTTGAGGAAATGGACTTGGTACTGGCCATACAATCAGGTTAGCTACTATCAGATTTTGGAACACTATTTCAATTAGCTCTCCCAATTTGATAAAGACCCTAAAACTTCCATGGTTTATCCTCCATGAAGGTTGTCTCTACAAATTAGGTGGTGGATTAGGAGGAGATAATTATACATTTGGCGTTGGGGGAGCCTACACCTTTTGTACATGTCTTGTTTTGGTAAGCCCATTTCTAACGATGTTTTTATTCTTGGTAAAATCCTTAGGTTTTTCTTGTGAAACCATTGGACTAGAAGATTGGGTCTGATTCAAATTTTGACACTGCACAAAAATATTGACATGGACTTTAGCAATAAAATCCTTCTCAATCTACACCCCTTTGTCAATAATTTCCTCAAATGAGTTATCACAAGCTAGTTGTAGTTTGTGTGTGACCTTAGGATGTAAGTTATATGCAAATATGTCCACTGACTATTTGTCTAGAAAATTATGTTAAAATCAACTTGCTAATTCTCTCCATCTCTGTAGGTATGTAGTGAAGCTTTATCCATCATGTTGTTTGTCTTTGCACAAGTCAACAATGGTCAGTTCATGCACAATGTTATATGATAAATGTTGACAAACTTTTTGTATAAGTTGTTAAAATACATAATAGATCCCTTGGGTAACTTAATTAGCCAATATAAATCTTTCCTCATTAAAATTCATAGGAAAAACTGAAGCAAGTACATGCTATTATAAGAAACCTCTTGGCATAATATGAAAAATTCCTGAATGTGTTCACATGGGTCTCCCTTTCCTTTGTATTTATCAAACTTTGGTGCCTCAAAATGAGATGGAAAGGGAATTTATAGAATATATAGATCAAATGGATATGGACATATCTCATCAAACTTGTATTTCTTAATCCTTTTTTTGTCTCCAATTGTGTCATAATTTATTTCATAGAGTTCCAATCCTACATGTTTGGTGCATTCATTAGTATAAAATGATTCTTTTGGGGTGGTGTGTAACCTTGATACTATTAATGGGGTGCTATAAACCCCTTTTATTATTTTTGGGGTGGAATGTGCCCCTATTATTGCTATTGGGGTGGAATGTTCCCCTGTTGTTGCATGGATTTGGTAGGAATGTACACCATACAATCCTAGACTTGGTTTTGGTATACTCCTTGAGTCGAGTAGGTAAGAGATCAATTCCTAAGAATTTTTTGCCTTGAATAGACCATGTTATTTTGGTTTTGGGGAGTCCTTTGTCTATTAACCATTGTACATGTTGTTTTAGATGAACTATCCAAATTGTCTTGAGGGATCTCCTTAATTTGAACTAAATGTTTTGGTCTCTACATTTGTAAAGTGATAAGAGGACATTAATGATTAAATAATGTGTGTTCAGTTTCTAGTGAAACATTTTACACAACCTCTTGCATATTACTTTTTTCATTTGAGACACCTTAATCAATCATTATTGTGTTCTCAACCAATGTTTGTTGCATAGTTTTAATCACATTTCCTTGTTCCTTAGAAGCATCATTATGGATTAAAGTAACAACTAGAGAGTTAGTTAAGTTTGCAATAAGATGATCGACATACCGTTACTTATTTTCTTAATGTTGGTGACAAGATCTTGATCAATTGGTTTTAACTCTATAAGTATTTATTTTCCCTTGTTAGAAGAAGAAGGTATGTTTGATTGTGCAATGTTTTGGAAAAAAATTCTCATTTTTTTTCCCTTATCTAACTAAGGTGTATAATTTATCTATAATAAAATATAAGGGTAATCTACCACCAGATTCTACAACCTAAGGAGTGCTTCATCTTTGTTTTCTTGGTATTCAATATACTCATCCTTAGATCCCAAAGTTGTAGGAATGTCCTCAAAGATAATGGAATTGCTTTGACCATCATAAAAATTATCATCCTCATAGCTAGGGCCATAAGGGACCCCACTATGAGTGAACCTTTGAGTCATGTATAAAAAGGGTTGCCCTATACATTTGACTAGATTTGGATCAATGTTGTGTAAATGTTTAAAAAAGGTATGGATTTTGATATTTCTTCCAAATAAATGACTAAGGTACCAAACAAACTATAAAATGAGGGTGGATTAGAACAACACACAATTAGAAGAACATGTTCATGTATTTTCTCAACCTTAGGTAGGGTTTAAATCATATAAATTGGAAGAGGGTATCATAATAAAAAATCTAAGGTAAAAACTAGTACACCAAAGCCTAGATTTTTATGATATGTCAATATCATATAATCTAGTTCAACTTTGATGAGTTTTTACTAGAAAATTAGAATAAATCCCTTAAAATTATGAAGGATATAATGTGAACCAATAAAATTATGATGTGTAAACATGCAATAATTCCTAAGTATAAACCTATAACCATATGGGTGGTATAATATCACCACATGGTACTATTAATGGTAGTATAAAATATGTTCTAGGACTCAAAGCGTGAGTGATACGCGAGATGACTTAAGTCCACCAATGATGATAATGATAATGAGTCTATAAACAACCTTCAATACATATTATAAATTGAACCCAAGATCCCTCAAGTTAAGTGTAAATGGTGAACCCAATTTAACACATCAACCTTATGAACTTATAAAGGTGCAATTTCAAAATTAAATTATCAATGAAGGACTTAAAAAAAATATGGAAAGTGGTTTATACTCAAATAGGTAGCATAACTACACCAATTAGATGATATGACACAATATTTAAGATGACAAATTTGAACAAAGAAAATATTGATTTTCCCTTGGACAATGTAACACCTCCTTGTTCAAGAAATTGTGGATAATGTGTTTGGTTATGATGTTTGTTTACAAGCAAGTTTTGACTCAAACCAATGACCAAGTAATATAATACCAAAATAGATAAATACAAATAATAATTATCCTAAGCCCTAAACTAATAAGGTTTGCATGATATTGTTGAAGTCTATCTTTATACATGCACTTAAGAGTAAATTAAATGTTTATCCAAAATAAAAGTGCATTATATAGTAGGGCATTTTACACCCCCCTATCTCAAGTGATAATACAATGACATGGACCTTGGGACATAACTTTCATCAACAATATTTCTATGACAAGTGGATTTTGTCTAAAACTCTATAATTTTTTACCATCTAGATGGATCCCATATGTACAAAATTTCACATTAGCACACAAGAGAAGTA
The DNA here is from genome assembly GCA_037957365.1 of Torreya grandis. Lineage (NCBI taxonomy): Eukaryota > Viridiplantae > Streptophyta > Pinopsida > Cupressales > Taxaceae > Torreya > Torreya grandis. Next base: position 95,511 of record JARHVA010002690.1, read on the forward strand.
GCATGTCAATTAGATTTGCATTAAATGGCAAAAGGTATTTTACTTTTTTCAACCACTACATCTATCACTTATTCATTGTAGTGTGATGTCCAAAATGATCATATGTTTTGGGCTTAGCTTGCCACTAATAGAGATGGTGCAATTTCTCAAACCATCATGCTAGTGGGGTGATCCCAATTTATATACCCCCTCATAAAGAGGGGTTGAAAATGATGCTAGGAGATGAAGCCTCAAGTCAAAACCTCACTATATAACCCATGGGAGGTAATGAATTCCCCCTCATAAGCTAAAATACATGAAATAAAATCTAAGTAAAAATGGCACTTTCGATCCCATAAGTTCCCTATAGGGGATGGGGGAGAGCATACATGCACAAATTCTATTTTTCTCAAACAATTTTAACCAAGCAATGATAGATGACTTATATAAAACAAAACTTTGAAATGAGTTTGGTTTTAAGCAATGAATTGAAGTGTTTGGTGATGTTCTTTGGCCCCTTGGCCTTAATTTACAGAAACTTTTGAAAAATAATCATAAAAAATTCAACATAAATAAGAAATTTTTCCTTTTAAGCACCAAAATAAAGTTCCTAGTTGTTTTTAAGAGAAAAAAAGGAGGTTAAAAGGACTTAATTAAGCTCAAATTTATCATTTTCCTCATTGGTCCTACATAAAAAATTAGAGAGTTTTTTTTAGATTTGAAGCACTTTTCACTTTGAGACAAGCAAACTTGGAAAACATGCTCTCAGGTCTATGTTTTTTTAAAAACATAGAGACCATCGATGGCCTCTTTTTGACTTTAACTGATTCTTTCAAGACCATCATCGGTCAAGTTTTAACCAACCATGACCATTTGAAACTTAACCATCAATAGTTGCCTGTAGACCCAAAGACATGAAAATATTTGGACAAAAAGCATGTGTTAGCTTTATTAGCATAGAATATCTAAAATGAAAGCCTTCTAGATCACAAAATATATTCAAACTAGAGACTTAAATATTTATATTAGCCAATATAATCTTGAATAAAGTTTAAATGTTTTTAGGCAAGAATAATTTCAACAAAAACTTAACAAGCCTATGATAGGATAAAAATCCAAAAGACACCTTCTAGATCATGATTTGGTTCAGACCAGAGACTTAGAAAACCTAATTTGTTAGAAACAAACATGAGAAAATGCTCAAAATGTAAATTTTTAAATAGATTTCACCTTACAACCAAACCATGGTCGGTTGGCCCTAATCATCGATGATCACTAAGAACCATTGACGGTCACTTTGTAACCCACAAGTACACAAAAAACATTAGAAAAATAGGAAAACAAGCATAAAAATTATTGCTTAAGGACTTTTTAATGGCTAAAATGCAAATTTGAAATTGCCATGATGTCTTCCTTGATTAAATGGACTCTATGAGTCCCATCAGGTGTGCCAAGATGTAGGATTAGATTAAAATGTTGGTTAGTCAAACATTAGTCAATAAATCCATGAAAATTACATAAAAAAATAAAAAAATAAGCCAACCTATTCCAACAAGGTTTGTAAATGATAATGAAAAAAAAACTGAATGAAATAAATACTAATTACCTTCTCAAATTATTTCACCATCCAAGAGTGGCTCCAAGCATGTTTTCCCCTTTGATCTAGTACTCTTGTCTTTGTCAACAATGGATGCCCAAATCCTCTATCATCTCAAAATCACTATGCATAAAGTAGGATCAAGATAAGAAACCTATAATATATGCCTATCAAATGAAGCTTGAAAATAAAACACAATGATCAACACAAAAGGTTTTGGAAACAATTCTGCATTATAAGTTTACAATAATTTAGCTTAAAAATGAGGTTCTATGCCCTTCTGTTTATAGTTTTTTTAAACGGGCTAAGATAAACCATCACTATCCATCTCAAGATTGAGATGTGTGGCCATGAATTAATCTAATATTTTCAATGAAATCTATAAATATCCTCATAATGATTTGGGAGGAAGGGGCATTAATTAGGTATGGATATGCATAAACCTAATATTTATTGCATTTATGGGTTATGGATGCCACTCCATAGATCATGTCATTAGGTGATGAAAATATTAAGAATAAATTTTCAATAATGAAATAATCAATAACCTCCATGGAAAATCCACTTAAGTTTTTTATTTGAATTAATTAGCTTAAACAAGATTAATCAATTTTAGTGCAATTCTTTGGAAATTGGTGCACAATTAATCAAAATGGTCAAAAAGTCATATTACTAGGTTGTAATTTGACTCAAAAATAATTTGAAGGAAATTTTATATACATTCAAATTGTATTATCATTTAGGATTTTGTCGACATAAAATAAAAAAGGTACATAACATATACTAACAAATTAGAAGAAAAGAGTGATCTAGAGCACAAAAAGGCAAAATCATCATTTTAACTTGAAATGAATTGATCAAAGTTAGGAATCATATAAAATGCATTTCCTCATTTAGGGATACATTAGCCTAAATCAGCATTTGTATATGACAAGCTCAAAATATTTAGTATGTTTTTAGTGATTTTTATCTAAATTGTGCATTTGAGTGCAATTCAAGTAATATTGATAATTTCAACACAAATAGTGTTAGGAATTGGATGTCTACAACCACTTGTAATTTAGTTTCCCCATCTTTATTATCCTTTTCCATAAACTTTTACTATTTTTTGAGCTAATGTTATGAGCATTGTGTATTCAATTTTGATACACTAATGACCACTTGGCTTTTCTTATGCTCTCATTGTTTTACGATACATTTTTGTTTGAATGTTATCACTATTTTTTGAGAAACCATTATCTATGCTCTCACCATTTTGTGAGATCATTCTCATTCCAAGCCTTAGATCTAGTAGAAACTATGATTACCATTCAGTTCATTCATAGATACATGTATCTTGATTTTTAGTGTGGTTTTAACCTAAACCATACTCTCATGCTTGCATGATTTATTTGTGTTGATATTTTCATGATTGTGGAACATCATCCCCTTTTTTTTCATGTGCTTATTATTTTTTGAGAGCATCCCTATTTTACTCTACAAGATAATCATGTTTTATTATGATTCATTTTCTTTTAACTCATATCTTGGGAGAACTACATTTGACCTGAAATTCACATTGGATCTTATGTCCATGAAAATATATAGGTAGTGTCTATTTGCATAGTGCATCTGGAGTTAGCTTGGCTACCCCTTTATTTTCTTCTATCCCCCTATTTTGTTTGTTGTTATTTATTATGAACTAGGGTCAATGATTGTCATCTTTTTTGTATCATTATCTCCCTATAGCCAAGGGGAAAACATTAGTATATTGTTCTTGTGTTTTTTCACTTATGTCATTACTACTTGACTTAGGGGTTGCCCTATCACCAAGAGTAGCATCTTTATTACACACGCATGAACAATTTATTTTATGTTTGCACTCACATTACCCATTGTTTGTGTAGCATCATTTGTTTGTTTTTATGTTTTTAGATTAGTTCTATTAGTAGTAATTTTCTTTCCTTTGGATTGTTTAGTTGTTTTGGTTATTTTGTTTACTTATTTATTACATTATTTGATAGTTTTGTTTTTACATTTATTAATTTTATTTGTCTTTGTTTTTTCTATTTGTTTATAAGTTATTTGTTTTGTTGCTATGTTTATTTGTGCCATGTGTTTATTTATTTATTTATTTATTTATTAGTTTGTTTATTATTTTGTTTGTGTTTATTTAGTTCTTTGTTTATGCATTGTTATATTTGTTTGTATCATGTTTGTTTTTATTAGTGTTTTTTTTGTTATTATATTGTGCTTTGTTTTTGTTTATTTTGTTTTTTTTTTTTTTATTAGTGTTTTGTTGTTTGTTTATTTTATTTATTTTGTTAGTGTTTGTTTGTATAGTCTATTTTGCATTTTTTTTGTTTGTTTATTTTTATCCTATTTGTTTGTATATTTTTTTTTTATAGTTTTATCATTTATATTTATTTGTTCATTTTATTTATTTATGTTTGTGTGTTGTTTCTATTTGTATATCCTTATATCTTTATTTTTTAAAATTGTTTATCTTTATATGTTCATTTATTTCATTTGTTTTTATCTTATTGTTTTTTTTTTAATTAATTTGTTTGTTTTGTTATTTATGTTATCTTTTATTTTTTAGTTGTTGTAAGATTATTACATTTTTTTTAAACTTAAGTCTTGATTATCCATGTCATGTACTTACGTTATGAATTTTTGTATTCAGTCTTACACTTAATTTATTTTTTATATTCCCACTTAGGATTTGAATATTCATATATTATTCCTAAGTTATTTATATTTACATTTAAATTCAATTTACCATGCTTGGGGTATATATTGACATTTTAGTTATCCATAACTATCATGCATAATATCACAGGCTAAATCAAAAACATGCTCACATGGAGTCTATTCTACCAATCCAATCACAATACTTCTCCAATATATAATAAACCAACCAAATACCCAAACACATGCATGAATCCATTAGTAATAAATAAGAGAAAAAAATGATTTATATATGTTTATACAAATGAGCATCTCTGAATAAACATCTATATGAGTCATACAACATAATCATATGATAACCAACAAAACATCTCATAAATATGACATAGGCAATAGATGAATAGAGCATACATAAGAATAAGCATAAACAATGTTAAACATACACAATTCTAATCAATATAATAAGTATGCCATCATATATACATCATAGGAATATCATATACATGTGCATCAGCTTTGTAGGACCCAACATTTCATGTCAATGTATCTCAAATATCTTATAAATAAAAGATATATACATATCATGATAGTATCTCAAAAATACATAAGTATGATAATATAATGAGTACAATACCATAGGAAAAAATAATGCCAAAATGCTAAGATACGTATAATCAACTCTAGCTCTAAGTATCCATGGGACCTATAACTAGAGGTGGCCCTAGTAATCCTAGTAGTGGTGGTCATAAATGATGAATAGACTAGCCCAAGGCACTTGAAACATGTGTCTTGGTTTGAGACCAACCATATTTTCTCCTTTCCCTTTATATATCCAAGATCTTAAATGTAACAACCTACCACTCTCTGTGTACTGTAGACTCATAGGATCACCTATAATAGGATGGCTCATCCTTATCCTATAGGCTCTCTAGAGTTATCTATGAGAATTTGACCTATATACTGGATCCTTGAGCTACATCCCACTCTTATCTCAACTTATCCATAGTGGCTAATGCATAATCTTACTCACTAATAACTTGGTCTCTCTTAATAGTGAGTTGTCCCTATACCTAAACCATCCTAGCTATCTCAACCTTTAGTTGAGTGATCTCTATCTGTATCCATGTCATATCATCATCCCTCATGTCTAGGGTGACTTATATATCAGATAACTAATGTTGTAAACTTACCACCTCTCGTACTTGAGCACTAACTTCCTGTTCAAGTATACTAGTGCCCCTACTTGCTATGGCTATATCTAGACTAAATCCACCTGTGTGATTGAAGGCCCTACTTGACCTATGATAACCAATTCTATTACCATCACTACTGAGATAGGGTCTAATATCATCACATATGGCCCTCATATCTATCTCCTCCATCCCAATGATCATCATCATCATCATCATCATCCCCAAACTCATTCTCCTTATAGGTGTTGCTACTACACTCAAGGTCTCAAACTCCATATCCTCAATATAAATATAATATTGACCCCCTACTAGTAATGGAGTTATTAGCCTCAAGGGGAACACTTTTACCCACTAGTGCATGAAAGATGGAATAACCCGTGCATCTGCAACTCCTTTTGCATAGGCCTAAACAAACCATGATATACTAAAATAACTCACTATAGATTCAATCCTCAAGATCATAAAAGTATCATGACTAATCTCTCATGTGGAATTCATAAAACATCACATCCCCATAGGTACATCCTATATATAACCTAATTACTTGAGTACCTAATCTAGGAGGTACTCATCTATAATGTGGGACTATATCCCATTAAGAAAATACCTAGTAGACACAAAGCATATGTACCATCTATCCCTAAACCATTGAAAATATAGGTGAGGTACAACCTCAAAATTAAAAACTATAGTGTCAAATCCTTGAGCATTTAATGATATAATGGGATGTCTCCTCTACACACATGCTAACCAACTCCTATCTGAACCCAACCATAGGCCAATGACTCCTTAGGGACTTGTATCTTTCAAATCTCAACTAGTCACTTAATAAAAATGTGCTCCCAACCCCAAACCATGAGAAGTGTATAAGATATAATAATGCATCCACCCCAGTATGCTATCTAATGCAAATCTATGTACAACTATGCAAAAATAATTGGTCCCTAGGTAAACTATGTAGAATACTCTAACATGTTCCTAACCACACCACCTAGACCCATATGGAAGTATCAACCACTCTTTTTAGGTAGCAAGATGCTACTGATAATGGCCATAATAATAAAAACATCTTGATCAATTAAGGCTATTGGTGAAGGATCCCCACCAGGTAGATCATCTAGTAAAATTTCAGTGTAATTATTGATTATGTCTATATTGACCTTCCCCTAAAGCATGGGATACTCTAATACCTACACAAATGATCAAAAATTTACTACTACTATGCTAGTGGTGTTTAAAACAAGCATCATCTATGCATCGAGATCTTGAGGATACACTAAGTATCCTCAAGTATGATGGTGGCCTCCCTAGTCAATAAGTGAAAGGTATACATGTCACTATGCTAGCACTCTACTAACACACTTAAATAAACTTGATAAACTTAGATAATTGACATATATTCCTCATCATATAGGTTAAACATCTATAGGAATCCCACCATACCCTCAATCTTGACCTATGAGGTCTAAAAATAATATAATCATCTTTTGCATCAGGTAAACACTACTAATCACTCCTACAATCATAAATGGTTACCATAAACCTAATTATATATTGCTAATATATCCTCATACTAGCCTACTCCATCTAGTTGACTCTATTTTAGTGGTTGGACCCCTTTTGGATCCTCAAAGTCAAATATTTTTGCCTCTTAGTATAAATGTTCCATTTAAAAGAGCAAAGCCACTATTTCAACATTTTTACACATTTTTGGATGAAGCCACCTTTCAGCATTTTTACAATTTTTTAGCAAAAGTCCCATTTTTGTTTTCATTAAAATGATGAATTCACCTAAAAATGGGTGAAATCACCATTTTGGTGATTTTTACCATTTTTTGGCATTTCCACCATTTTTTGAGATGGCAATTGTATGTAATAAAAAATGCATTAGATCCACAAATCAATCCTAGATTAGAGAAGATAGATCCTACTTACACTTATAATTGGGGATGCATTAGATAATCAAGAACATGACCAATATGGATCTACTAGACCAAATCATGGGATCTCTTATTGTAGCTCCAAGAATCTAAATAGAACCACTAGTGTTTGGTAGGGTGCTAAAGCAAACCACTAAGAGGCTAGAAGGCTGAGGGGTTCTATGGGATACAAGAGTTTAATAGTAGCTATTCAGTTTGTTGGCTTGCACAAGGCTATAGATAGAGTTATAAACTAGGTTAGGGATAGTATAAACAAGCACACAAAGTATGCAAGAACCTCTAGTGGGTCCAACCATAGTAAAATAAGTAGCTAAAAATATACTATTGGTTGTATAAATGACATGAAAGCAACAATATTGAATGAAATGAGATAACCAATGAAATGTAAATCTCTTAATTAAGGTACTTTGAGGCCAAAATAAATATGTTTTACTTAATAAATATGTTTTTAGGCAAGGGTTCAAGAGCATGCCTATTCCAGATTTGAGTTATCCTTTCAAAGAAACAATACCATTTTCTAATTATGCAATGTTTCTAGTTTTTAGCAAGAGAGGGAGAGAGAGTGTTTGATCAATTTTTCTAGTGTGTTTTGAACATGTATATCTCTACTTATACAATGAGTAAGGGTTTCAAAGTGATAAATGGTAATCAACAAAGGAATATTTCAAGCCATGAAAGCATTCTTTAAACATAAACAAATGCAATAAAATTTGAACACTACTCCAAGCAACACACAAAATAAATACTTCACTAAAATAATTCAAACATTGGATTATATCTACAAAAAATAAAGGAGTTTAAATTTTCATATCAAAGTTCCCTTAGATCAAACTCAAAGATGAAGTGTAGATGTTCTACCAACTAAGAATCTAAGATGGGAGCAAACTGAAGTCCAAATCAAGATCCAAGAACAAAGGAGGAGGTGAAGTGATAACTTGTAATGGTGTAAGAGCTCCAACCACACAAATTAAGTGCAATGCCAAATGTAGGAGCTTGGGATCAAAAAACAAGGAATAAAGAATAATCAAGAGTAGGAATGGAGTCTCCAAGTAATAGTGTAGTAGCATATGGGATTCTCTATCCCTAATCAAGCTCAAGAGTGCCTAGAATGAACCAAGAGAGATTCAAGAAGGAATTAGAGTTAAGATAGGGAAGAAGAATCACTAGAGAGATGGAATGAGAAGAGAAACATGTGAATGAGTGAGGAAATTCACCTATATCCAACCCTAATCCATCAAAAAATTAATAAACTATCTGTTTATGACCATTTTAGACCAAACTAGGTAATTTTCATGTGTTCTACCTAGGCTACAACCTAGGACATAAATTTCATGAAGGAAACATGTGGCCTAGGCCATGGGATTACTCCCTAAGCCATGGCCTAGGTCAAATAGGATCTTAGGCTGGTCAAAAGGCTCCTAAAAGGGCCTCAAAGGGTCCCTAGAGAGCTCATCTAATGTGAAAAAGTGTCAAGATGGTTAGAGGATGGGGATAGTGTGTAGGAGAGGTCCAAGTAAGTGGTGGATGTCTCAGAGTAGGATGTCTAGGGTCAGTAGTCTATACATGAGCTGATATACAATCATAATGAGGAGTAGGGTTTTAATAAGTATGGTTATTTATGTGCTCAAGGTATAAGTAGTCAATTCTTGAATGAACAAGGAGTGTTATGTAGTACTTGGAAACCATACCAAAGTGAATAAAATAAAGAGCTATAAAGAGAAAAGGAAACATTACCTACACTTTCTAGATAGAGATGGTGGTATAAGAATTGATGGCATGATCCATGGTTGAGAGTGCAAATGTTGTGTAATCTAAAATCCAAATTTAGCTCTAGCTCCAACTTTTATAAAAAGGGAACATAAGTGATATCAAATCATACTATCCAGAATGACATTCACTAAGGCATCATCCCTAGTGTTCTCCATATGAAGGATGTGGGTGAGGGATATCCTCAAAGAAAGAGAGAAAATTTCATGCTACCTCAAAAAGGGGGAGAAACTTAGATCTAAGGATGGCCTAAACACTAGTGAGTTGAGACATAACTAAGAGTGAGTCAGAGAAAAAATACACATAACATGTTCCTAACTCATGGGCATCGATCAAGGCACCAATGATTACATGGTACTCAGTAGCATTATTCATCTCACTGATCAAGAAGTGACCAATTATAAAAATCTCATGGCCCCATGGATCATCAATAACCAAAGCCATAGCTATAGGTCTTAGGTTACCCTGACTACCACCATCTGTGTTAATCACCACTAAGAGATGCACCATGATGGGGGTCGAGGATGCAAGATTGGTAACTATATAAAGGTTATCTTAATGTGAAGTGAAGTAATCAAGTTTCATAAGGGAGATGAAAAATGTAACCAAGCCATAACCAAAGTGGATAACCAACACTGATCACAGGAAGAGGCAACTTAGAAAAGTGAGGAGAAGTTTAGAGAAGACAAAGACCAATCACCAAGACCAGAGCAAGTCTCGATCCACCATAGCCAGCAACACCATCAACCTAAAACCATGACAAAAAAAGAGAGAGGGAGTTAGAATGGATCAAATACATAAAATTAGAAAATGAATAACTAAATTAAGTATATAAATTAACTTCTATCCTTGGGTTCCCACAAAATAGGGAATGGGATTGAGAGGTCAGTGGGGACCCAAAAGGGGTCTCAGGGATCAAAACAAGGCCAGGGCAGGCCCAAGAAAGCCATAAATTAAAAAATAGCAACCTCTAATTTACTCAGAATGTGCCAAAACCTCTAAGACAAAGGTCTCAAGTCTAAAACACAAAAAGGGGGGAAAATCCCAAAAAGGGCCCACAAAAAGGCTAAAAAGGGGGAAAAGAGAGAAAAGAGGTCATTTTCATTTTGAGAGTGCCAAAAGAAAGCCCAAGATCAACCCAAAGCCCAAGTGGAGTGAATGAGGACATAAGAGCATGCTATAGATGTATAGGATGGTCTGGGTAAGTCCATTAAACATTTTTTTTCAAATTTATTCAAATTTTTGGGGTTTAGGAGGCCCTAGAGATGTTTTCACTCATTCTAGATGATTCAATGGGTGAATTAGATGAAATAAGAGTGCAAAACAATAGTATTGGGAATATGGTTGAAATGAGACTAATGGGAGCTCATTTTGTGGCATGTGGAGGGAGATTTAAGGAGCTCTAGATCTCGCCAAGACACCCAAGCCATGGCTTTACCTAGAAAGCTATGACTTAGGGTAGAAAGGCCCTAGACCAAGCCTTAGGGAGCTTGAAAGAGCTTGGGAGCTCCCAAAAGGCATTATAAGTAGAGAGAGAAGGGGTAAATAAATAGAAATAGATGAAAACCATGATTTTAATCTATTTTACCTTTTTCATGGCTAGGATGCTAACTTGGTAGCATGTTGCTTGCTTATGTAGACATGTAGAGGAATGAACATACCAAAGGAGGGAGATCCTTCATGGGTGAGAGAGAAACATGCCTAGATGGATAGGTTTGTGTGAGATGTCTAATTGGTAGAGAGTCCCATCATGGCTAGCCAAGGAGGTAGATGCTCTACTTGTAGAGTATTAGGCACATATGTGAAGTACAAAACTTTGGAGGCCAGTACACATACCTTCATTATGTTATTCCAAATCCCTAGTTAATGAACTAAACACCACATAAGTACTAGAGAGACATGTATTCCAACTAGGTCCTAAGCTAGGGTCCATTATCAACATAGAGGATGTCTACTAGATTTATGGGGTGGAGCCTACAAGCATAGAGATAGACCTACCATTGGTATAGGATATAGTGGTAGTAGAGGTCTACTTGGTGGAACCCTACTCTTAGTGAAATAACCATGGGGTTCAAATCACACAATAATCCTCAAGGGTTACACCACTCAATAATCATGATAGTAGGTAATTTGGTTAGGAGGATCTATACTAGCTAGAGTATAGGATGACTGCTACTCTCATGGATAAGATTTTTCTAGTGCATAGAGAAGGGATAGAGACATGCTTGGGGCCAGTATATTCTAGGTAGACTATACCAATAGCTAAATCATATCTAATGTATAGGTGTAAGTAGATTAACTTAGCCTATTCTACTCATGGCTCCCACTAATAAAGTTGAGGGTACCATATGATAATGATACATACCTGACACTAGAGACTAGGATGACATGGGCTACATGATTTGTAGATAGGGTTGGGCCCATGTGAACCACCCTAGATCTGGACATAAAAGTGAGTTATGTCCATGACCCCTATGGGTCTATGGTATGGCTAGAAAATGTATTAGTAGAGACCTATATGGGTGTGGAGGAGCTCTAATGTCCATAAGGGCCATACCTTCATCCTAGGAGGTAGGTTTTGGTAGTGAGAGAGATGTGCTCAGCCCAAGCTAACTGGAGCTAAGAATGATCGATAGCCATGATCGAGGGAGAGGGTAAATGGTAGAGAGAGACTATCATGGTGAGGACCACTGCTACCAAGAGGAACATGATTATAAGGGGTGCCATATAGGCCATCTATACTACGAAGTAAGACAAGTATATTTGCTAGGTAATACTATATTTTTATGCCCATTCTAAATGATAATGTATATGTAGCTAACACATATGATTTATGTGTGTGTAGGAGACTAGCCTAACTACACTGAGCCCTAAGTAGACCTACTATTAAGGGATATATTCCTTTATGTGGTGGGAACACCACTGATTGAGTGGGTACCGCATCTACCAGTGCGAGCAGAGCCATATACTTGATTCTAACATGTGGATGCACAAGCCTTACTTAAGCTAACAAGGGCATAATGGAGGATTCCATAACTAGAGGTTGAGTTGTTATGACATAAGGCATCAACATAAAATCATATGGTGGTTATAGCTAAGACCAAAGCAAGACTATCAAGAGTCAAGGCCAAGATTGATCGACTATGAGCTGAGCTAGTTTGAGAGCAGACCAGAGGAATTGAGGCACCTAAAGTGAGGATATAATAGATACTTGTATTAGAGGAGATTGTATCTTGATTGGTCAAGAGGCAAAGGTTGAGGTCTCCACCTAGAGTATGACTATCATAGATACTACCTAGTCATAGGCTGACTGTTTATGCATATGTAGCCATATACATGGTAGTTTTTCGGGATTGTGAGCCCATGTGATGTATCTGGAGAAAAAACATGTATTTTTAATGATATATAGTGTTTTTCTCATTATTATCACATGTGTGTATATGATTTTATGTGTAATGTGTATGTTTCATATGATATAGACTACTAGATACATGTAATTAGAAAGTAGGCACTACTAATAAGGAACCCATGTGCACACACATATATGAATGGCATGGAGGTTAGTGATGATAGAAGAGAGGAAAGGTTTGACTTACCACCATAGGAGACTTTCTTAGAGGGCCACATGGGCCCTATACATGAAGTGTCTTGAGGTGGAACCCATTGATTAGGTGTTTTAGGGGTTCACCTTTGAGGGTTGAGAGAAGCCCCATTCTCTAGAGAGGTGATGATGACAAAAGGGCCAAACCACTTATGTCTAATTTTATCCTTATTATAATGCTCTTTATAAAAAATAAGGACCATATCACCAACCTTAAACTAATGCGAGTGCACCAACTTCTTAAATTAGTGGTGCTGACAACATTGGTAAGCACGGTTGTACTCAAGAGTGGCCAGGTGTCACTCATTTAATTGCTCAATCTCAATAAGGTGAGTAGCATGTTCTTCCTCATCAAATAAAAAACTAAACATCTTAACCATAACAAAGGGATTAAGATCTCTAAGGGAAGAAAAACCTTAGACACATACAAGAGAGAATATGGGGTTGCCCCTGTGGCCATTCAAAAGCTAGTTTGATAGGCCCAAAGGGTGGGATAAAGCATGAGATGCCAATCTCTCTTGGACTGGGAAATGGTATGGAGAAGAATTTTCTTCAAATTTTTATTTGAAGACTCTATTTTCCCATTTACCTAGGGGTAATGGGTAGAGGATAAATAGAGCTTGAACTGAAAATGTTTAATGATCTCACACATCTCAAGGATTTGGAAGCCCAACCCATTGTCGGCCATGATCACAGTAAGAACCTTGAATCTAAAAATAAGTTGGTTCAAGATGAACTTAGAAATGGTCTTCCCATACATGCTCTAAAATGCATGGCCTCAACCCACTTCATAAAGTATTTAGTGGTAGTGATGAACCAATGATGGCCATTGGAAGAGGTAGGTTTGAACTTCTAATAAAGTTGAGATCCCAAACCAAGAAAGGCCAAGTAGCCAAAATGGAGTGTAATATGTCAGTCAGGGCATTGATAACATCCCCTATGACTTGACACATTATACACTTATTATAATATTGTATTTCATCCTTAATGAGAGTAGGCTAGTAGTATCCCATCTTGATAATATGTTGAGTAGTGGCTTGCCCTCCCAGGTGGCCACCATAAATGCTCCCATGGGACTCCTCAAGTGCAAGAGGGATATCCTTAGGAGTAAGACATTGCATCAAAACACCATCAAGACACCTCTTGAATAAGATGCCATTAATGATGACATAGTGAATGATAAGCTTACAGATATGATATCATTCTTATGAAGACATAGGATCAAGATAAGATTGGTTTGAAAGGTAATGGACAATGTCCCAATACCAATCACACTCAAATACCTCAACATGATCGACTGAGTAAACCATCTCATCAAGAAAGGCATCATCAACTAGATCCACATTCAGGTTGGGTAGTGGACACTCAGTGAGTTGGTTAGCCACAACCAAACCCTTGGTGGAATTTTAGTTAACAATATGGAGGTCAAACTCTTGAATAAGCATGATCCACCTTGTAGTCCTACCAACAAGATGTGTCTTGCTGAGTAAGTAGCGAAGTAGATTGTACTGAATGATCACATTGGTAGTCTAGACCACCATATAATGTTGTAACTTCTTCATAGTGAAAATGAGAGAGAGGAATTGGTTCTCAATAAGATAATAGTTGAGTTCAGGGCCAACTAACATGTGAGAGATGTAATAAATAACTCTCTCCCTATCAGTTTCATCCTTTTGGCATAACATTCCCTTGATGGAAAGATAAGTGATAGAGGTGTATAATATGAATGCACACCCCTTAATGGGTACCATTAGGATGGAAGGATTATAAAGAAACCACTTTAATTATTTGAAATCCACTTGGACTTTAGTAGACCACAAGAACAAAGTTTTCTTTCATAAAAGAAATATGAGGTGTATGGACTTATGGGCATACTCATTAAGGAAATGTCTTAGAAAGTTGATTCTTCCAAGGAAGGACTACAAATAGATGAGGTCATGTAGGGGAGCCATTTCTAAGATTGCCTTGATCTTATCAGGATCCACTTCAATTCCCCTTTACAAGATGAGGAAGACAATAAGATTTTCAACTAAAATGCCAAAAATACACTTCTCAGGGTTGAGACTAATGTGGTAATCTTGGACATGCTCAAAGTTGATTTTGAGGTATCATACATACTCATCTCACTTGTGGTATTTTTCAAGGAGATCATCAACATAACACTCAATTATCTTATGGATAAGGTCATGAAAAACATGGGTTATGGCACATTGATACATGGCCCTAAAATTATTCAAATCAAAAGGCATGATGACATAGTAGAAGGTACCCCATGGGTAGTGAATGTCATCTTGTGTTGGTGTTTGGGTGTAATCTAGACTAGTTGTACCCAAATAAACCATATATAAGGGACATGATCTCAAAACTAGTAGTGGAATCAATAATTTATTCTATTAAAGGACTAGGAAAGTTATCTTTTGGGTAGGCCATATTGAGATCCTAAAGGTTGATGTAAACCCAAATAGTCCTATTCATTTTTAAAATGGGGACAATTTTGGAAATCCATCAAGGATAGTCAATAGCTTGGATAAAGCCAACTTGGATGAGTTTCTCTATCTCAGCTTTGACTAACTAGGAGACTTTAAGAGACATGGGTTATTGCTTTTGGAAAATAGGCTAGGTTCCATTGTCCATAACAAGATTATGGAAAACTATATCAGGATCCATGCCCTTCATATCAATGTATTCCCAAGCAAACACATCTAAAAATTTGTGCAAGAAAGTGACCAAAACATCTTGTTCCTCAATATCAAGGCTAGCACTAATCTTAATGATCTTAGGCCTTATTGAAGTGATAAGATTAACATCTATGGATCATTTAACAACCATAACATTTCCTTCCTCAAAACACTCTGGTGTAGGAATGAGTGACTCATATAACACTTTAGGTTCAATCACTAGGACATTCACTATAGGGAGGCCTGGGGTTGGTCCATCTATGAGAGAAATATCTAAGCCAAGGTGATCAAGGGGATAATGATACTTACACCAATCCCACATGAGATTGGTGTAATAATTTCTTTCCTTGAATAGGTTGCATGTTGTAACATGAATGAAATAACACTCAATATCAGACTTAGCCTCTCTAGCGATGTTAGTGGGAAACACATGGAGAGAGCCTACACTCTAATGGGAAAAATACAACATAAAGGCAAGCTTAGAATATAAAGATACAACCTAGAAGAGATATCTAAAGAGATATGGGTTGTATCTGTGACACAGATCAAGGGAAGGAATCAGTCTACGAGTGATAGACTCCAAAGGGATGAACCCTAACTAGTACTCAATTAGGTCAAACCATTTGTCCTTAAATAAATGATATTCATCAATAGGGGGTGTATGATAATATATATAACCCCATGAGGAGATATCTAAAGCCTTGCCTAAGGGATTTGTCTTTACATAGAGTAATTCCTAAGGATCTAGGTCAGCCTTTAAGGTGTGAAAATCACCTTCATGTAAAAACTATATCATGCAGAATGTGGCTGACACAACGACCTGCATGGCAATAGTCTAAGGATGAACAAAAATCATGTTGTATGAAAGATCAAGGTCTAACACACATAACTCAATTTTGATAATCTTAGGGTCAAACTTGACTCAGAGCTTCATGTTCCCAATAGATGTAACTATGTTTTTGTTAAAATTGACATAGTTATGGCAAGAATCAAAGAGCTTCTTTCGACTAATCCTAGGCTCATTGAACACACATAGGGGCATGATGTTTAATTTAGCTCCCTCATTGATAATACACCACATGACATGACAATAATCAATCAAATTCTTGATGTAGAGGAGGAAATGAGACCTCTTTATAATAATTGGAGCATTTGGCAAAGAGGCTAGGTTGAAAGATAAGATAGGATTATAAGGGTGTTTGTGTGTGTCAAAGTTGAATAAAAATTTGACATCATCACATAATTGAGCATCATAATGGATACCAAGTTCATCAAAGATGAGACCCATTTATTTAGGGAAAATTTGAATAAGGTCCCAAATAGAAATCCCAATTGAGAGGCCCTACAACTCCTCTATGATGGAGTAGGGATGTTGTCTATCCTAAGGTGGGATACTATGCCAAAATTCAAATCTGACTTTGGGGTTCCCTACCCTTATGGATTGGATATGAGGTCCAACACCACTAATATTTCCAACAAGGTTGGTGGCCTAATCAGAGCACATGTTGATAAAGCACTTATACCCAGTGGAGGCTATGTCGATAGTAATAATAACCTTGGTTCTCTCACACTTGGATTTCCCTCTCAGGTTAGCTCAAGAAGAGGAGCTAGAAGAGGTGGAAGAGAAAGAAGGTGAACATGGGGCCTTAGCTTTTGATTTCTTCTCTTTTTCCCTTCTTCTTCTCCTTGTATTGTTTAGGTAGGGGTTCTTTGAAGACATTCAACTTGTGGTTGGGTTCTGTAAGAGGAGAACTCTAAGATAGAGGTGAGGTTTACACACCAAAATTTTAGGTGGCACAATTGTTATCATCATACCCCTATATCTGATAGAAGTTGTAAAACTTGGTAGGGTCATAAGGAAACACCATCTATTATTTTGTTGTGCTTGAGTCAAAATCCTTCTTTTTAACTAGTTTTTTGCTTAAAACATTGACCTTGCAACTATCCTTCTTATCCTTCTTCTCAAGAGGAGAATCAATGACACCATCATCAGTCACATTATGGTTACGATTGTGTAAAGAGGATGATTTTTAGGAAAGGATAGACCACATACCCATATGGACCTCAAACACCTCAATATTCAAACACTCATCAATAGATTCATCATAAGAGGTAGGTTCACACTTAATGACCTCAAGGTGAACCTCCTCCCTCAATGCCCCCATGAATAGATCATAAATTTGGTCATCTAAGAACTGATTCCTATATGTATAGATATTTGAATGCCATCTATGCAAAAAATCAAAGTTTGACTCACCTTTGGCTTTCACCATGGAAGTGAGTGATTAGATGCCAAGGTTAAAAGGCCTAGATATATTGAAATATTAGAGGAAGTCATCCAAAAGGACCTAGAAACTACAAAGAGAATCTAGAGGTAGATTCTAGAACCAGACAAGAGCTTTAGCTCATAGAGAATGAGTGAAGAGCTTCAACATTATGCCTTCATCATGTTCCCAATCCATACACTCCATCATGAAGGCCATGATATGCTCCATGGGACTATAATCTCGCACCCCATTGAACTTAGGTAGTTTAAGGATAGGAGTAGGAAGGGGAATAACATGCATATAAGGGGATAAAGGATTATGGTGGAGATACTCATTGGTTAATATTAGGCTAGAGATGAACTCCAAGAGGGAGCTTGTGATGGTAATGATGCTACCTATGCCCATAGGCATCACTATGACCATGACTATAGGGAAGATGATGTTAGGGAGGTTCTTAATGAGGAGGATGCTCATGATAGAATCATCTTTACCATAGGGTGGAGAATGAACATCAGAAGTGTGATGGTCCCCATAGGTATGATGGGAAGACATGTCATAATCTTGGAAATATTCATGATGACCTAGATCTCTATAGGGTTGGTTATGTGCCATCATATAAGGGTTAACTGGTGGCTACTAATATTCCCGATACACATCCCATGTATCTCTAGTCTGTAAATGTCAATCAAAATCTGTATGCTCATTAAAAACCCTAAAGGAAGGACTAGGAGGATGGGAGGAACCCCCTAACTAGGGATACCTCATTATATTAGGATACCTATGACCCATAATATGGATATGAGGGTGTTCTTGCTCTAGAGTCTCTAACCAAGAAATAGGTAGGGAACTCATGTAAGAACTGGTTGAGGCACTTAAAATTGAGCTGGTATGGGTTTTGTTTCTAAAGGAAGTACACTATTGACTCATAAGGGGAGAAGGAAGCACTTCATTCATAAGAATACATCTATGACAATCATTAATGATTGCACATAACTCCTCTGGCCATAGTTATGCAAGGATATCCTCATCACCTTGAATGGGTGAATGAGGTGTGGCATGAAGCTGAGATAAAACATCCATAGATGAATGAAGTTTAGACTTGTGAAAAAGAAACTAATTTCATTGGTTATTATGTTGGGTTGAGAGAAGATATTAGGTCTTATGGTTTCTATGGCATTCCATTGCAAATGTGGCTTGCTCATTAGTGAGCTCAGGGATGAGACCCTAAATCTATCAAGATTAACATCTTAAAGGTGGGAGATTAGTCATGGATGTAATGAAACATGAGAAATATATAAGATAACAAAAAATGCATAATACTAGAGAACCAATTGGGAGAAAGATACAAAACCAAGGTAGGAGAAAATAACTAAGGTGAGAGATAAAACATAATTAAAAGTAAATCCTAACAACACAATAGAGGGGAATTGGCTAAGAAATATCTAAACAAGATATAAATAATGTGAGACCATATGTGATGTCCCATTGGGCATGCCAAAATTTAGCTCCAAGAATTTGAATAGAACCACTAGTGTTTGGTAGGGTGCTAAAGTAAACCACTAAGAAGCTAGAAGGCTCAACAGTTCTATATGATATAGGAAGTCTATAGTGGCTATCTAGATTGTTAGAATGTGCTAGGATATTGATAAACTTATAAACCAAGTTGAGGCTAGTACAAATGAGCACACAAATTACACAAGAATATTTAGCAGATACAACCATAGTAAATTAAGTGGCTAAAACTATACTATTGGTTACACAAATGACATGAAATCAACAATATTAAATGAAATGAGATAACGAATGAAATGTAAATCTAGTAATTAAGGTAGTTTGAGGCTAAAATAAATCAATTTTATGCAATAAAGACATTTTTAGGTAAGGGTTAAAGAGAATTCCTATACTATATTTGAGTTATCCTTTCAAAGCAACACTACTATTTTCTAATTATGAAATGTTTCTAGTTTTTAGCAAGAGAGGGAGAGAGTTTTTGAGCAAATTTTCTAGTGTGTTATGAACATGTATATCTGTACTTATGCAATGAGGAAGGGTTTAAACAATGATTATTTGTAATCAATAAAGGAACATTTCAAGCCATGAAATCATTCTTTAAACATACACACATGCAATATACTTTGAACACTACTCTAAGTAACACACAAAGCAACTAATTCACTAACACAATTCAAAACCTAGCATATATACTATAGAAAACAAATGATTTTCACTTTGCATAGAAAATTTCCCTCAAATCAATCTCAAATATGAAGTGCAGATGTTCTACCAACCAAGAATCCAATCTAGGAATCAATGTAGGAGGAAGACTAAGCTAGGTGCAAGCTGAAGTCCAAACCAAGAGCTAAGAGAAAAGGAGGAGGTGAAATGAGAAATTGAAATGGTATAAGATCTCCAACTAAATGTAGGAGCTTGAGATCAAGCCAACAAGGAAATGGGAATAACTGAGAGTAGCATTGGAGTCTCCAAGAAAGAGTGTAGTAGCATATGGGATTCTCTACTCCCAATCAACCTCAAGAGTGCCTAGAATGATCCAAAACTCAAAATTTTTGGTTGATAAATATTTAAATGACATATAAATAACACAATAACAATGAATTCTCTGAGAAGAGATGTAGTATTACTCAAGATCGCAATACAAATATATGATTATCTCTAGGAAAGGATGTTTGTCTTCACATTTTGGGTTAGCTCTTCATTTATAAACATTTTTAAATCATGGAGAGGATGTGGAAGGTCACCAATATTGAGGGAGATTAAGTGGTTTGACTTCTAAGATTGAAAACAATACAAAATTTAAGGAATCACTATTTTTAGAAACTTACTATTTTTAGACTGCACTACTAAAATTGAAATTTGGGGCACTTCCATTGGGTTTTTAGGGTTCAAAATTCATTGATCAGAAATAAATTCCATCTCATGAATTTATCCTCATACTTAGCTTTCCAACGGTTCAAACAGTGAGTCAATTGGAGATACGGTGCAAAAGTTATGGCTCCCAAAAGTTTCATCATCAATTGGGGTGGAACTGTCACCCGAATTGTCACCTAAATTATTGCCCAAATCATTCCTCCCTCCTTGAAAAGCAATTGTACCCATTGCGTCAATGTTCCCCATTAGGTGTGGTAGTTGTTTCTTGATTTTATTCTCTATGAGTCACTCACCTTGGTGGCTAAGCTGGCCCCTTTTGACCACTCGATAAAGCAGAATAGAGCATCCTCTTGTTGTCTTCATCCAGGTATCCACCATTTGATCCTATTCTACTGGAGCAAAACTCTATGGATCAAGCTCATCAATGTCTAGTTGTTTTGTTACAATTGAAGTGTCCAATAAAGATGGGTGATATGGTTTGAGGAGCTCCACATTGAATATTGGATGCAGACCAAGGTAGGCTCGTAGGTTTAACTCAAAAGCATTTTATCCAACTCTTCTAGTGATGGTTTAGGGACCATATCGTATAGGTTGAATATTTATATGTGGGCCTACAATTCATTCCTTCTAAATCTACAACCAAACCTTGTCACCCACAATAAAATGGTGTGTAATCCTATGTTTGTCATGGCATTTCTTATACTTCTGATTCATCTTCTCCAGGATGTTATGAACTTGTTGCTGGATGTGTTGCATTTGTTTAATAAACTTTGTTTCTTTTGTTGCCTTAGATATTCCATGAGGTTTGTATTTTATGGTGGAAAATGGAATAGCTATATCAATTGGTGCCATGGGTTGGAACCCAAAACATACTTGGAATGGACTATGCTTGGTTGAGCTGTGCAACACCTAATTGCATCCATGTTGTATGAAAAGAAGTACCTCATCCCATGTGCATGGATGTTTGGAGTGATACATCTGAATCATGTGAACAATCAAGTGGTTTACCACCTCTATCTAACCATTAGTCTATGAATGGAAGGTTGTGGACTTCATCAGCTTAGTATCCATCATCTTCCATAGAGTGGACCAAAAGATGCTCAGGAACCTGCTATCTCAATCTGAGACAATGGACTTGGGGAGACCAAAATGGAGCCATACATGAGTAAAATATAGTTGAGTAATTTCTTCAGTAGATATATTTTTCTTACAAGCAATCATCATAGGCATTTTTAAAAAATGATCAACTACCACAAAAATATAGTCCTTACCATGTTTTGAAGTGGGCAAACCTGAGAGAAAATTCATTGAGATGGATTCCCAAGGCCTGGTTGGTTCTGGAAATGGCGTGTATAATCCTTGATTATTATTTGTTGGCTTGGCTATTACACATGGGGTGCAAGATTTTAGATATATTTCCGCATCCTTTTGCATATGGGGCTAGTAGAAGTGTTTTTTAAGAACTGCCAATGTCTTTTTGATACTAAAGTGTCCAGCTATCCTACTGAAGTGTGATTCCCATATCATCTTTTGTTGCTTTACAACTAGAACACAGATGTGCCCCATATGATAGAGGACATTATCTTGTAAATATAAATTAGAAACATGTTTACCTTTTTGAAGTGCTTGATATGTATCAACAAGGGTAGGATTTGCTTCATACAGAGCACCCCAAGTGGTAGTCTCATGTCTGCACAGGTCAAGAACTATTGTGAATGCAGTAATTGGTGGGAAAATTAGACAATCTACCATTATATTTGAGCTCCCCTTTTTATGTTTGATTATTAGGTGGAATTGTTGAATATATATGGCCCACTTTTGGTGCCTCTCATTTCATAGTTTGCTTTGCATCTAGATGAATTCCAATGGTCTGTGGTCAGTGTGGATGACTGGCTCTTTCCCCAAGATGTAGTGTTTCCATTATTTGTAGGCTTGCACAATGGCATAGAGCTCCTTATCATATGTTGTATATTTCTTGATTGTATCAGTAAAATTTTCACTATGATATGCAATAGGATGGCCATGTTGCATGATGATAGCTCCCATGGCATATTTAGATGCATCTGTCATCAACTCAAAAGGTTGATGCAAATCTAGCAAGGCAAGAATAGGGGCTAAGCAGAGTCTATTCTTAAAATTATCAAATTCCCTTTTTTGTATTTCACCCCACTAAAATGTAGCTTTAGCTCCTCTTTTAGTCACTTGGGTTAGTGACCAAGCAACATGTGAAAAACCAAGAACAAACTTGTGGTAGAAATTTATAAGACCCAAAAAGCTACGAAGCTCTGTGAGGGTCCTTGGTGTGGGCCATTATTGAATAACTTGAATCTTTTCTAGATCAACATGGACCCCTTTCTCATTCACAACGTACTTGAGGTACTAAATTGTTGTCATCCTGAATGTGCATTTGTCAAGATTTACATACAACTTGTGCTCCTGAAGAGTTTGAAGCACCTTACGAACATGTTGCAAATGTTCTTCCCATGTTCTGCTATAGATGAGTATGTCATCTAAGCAGACAATGACAAATTAGTTTATGAAGGGTCATAAGATGTCATCCATCATCCTCATGAAGGTTGTAGGTGTGTTAGTTAAGCCAAAAGGCATAACCAACCATTCAAAGAGCCCCTCCTTAGATTTGAATGCAGTCTTCTAGACATCAATGGGATTGATGGGAATTTGGTGATAACCATATTTGAGATCAATTTTGGTGAAGAAATTCACACCATGGAGTTGGTCTAGTAGGTCATCAATCCTGGGGAGAGGGTAGTGATTCTTCACAAATATTTTATTCATGGCTTGGTAGTCAATGCAAAGCCTCCATGTTCCATCTTTCTTCAGTGCCAAGACAATTGGGCTACCACAAGGTGAAGAGCTTGGCCTAATGTGACCCTTTTGGATCAATTCTTGAATCTATATTTTTATCTCATCATTCTCTAAAACTAATCTATGATACACAAGACTATTAGGCAAAGGTGATCATGGGATCAAATCAATAGAATGTTTTACCTGGCAATGTAGTGGAACTCCTGTGGGTGACTTGAATAAGTTATCATATTCTCTTATGTTTCATCTTATCTACTTTTGTTGTTGTGTTGATTGTGTAGTTAGGACTACAACATCGGCCTTCTTGGATTTTTGTGGTTTGACTAGCATGAGAACAAATTGCTTTGTCTTCTCCACCAATCTCTTGCATTACTTAGCATTGATCAGGGAGATAGATGTGGGAGGTGGTACCTCTAGTACCCTATAACACTGTGTTCCAAGAGTGAGGGTGATCTTTTGAGTTCATGATTTATAGATGCCAAGTCTCTCATACATGAATGGCTGACCAAGGAGTACATCACAAACATCTAGATTGACCACATCACACAAGACTTCATCTTGGAATGGTTTTATAGCATATGAAATAAGACACTGATGAGTGAAACGGAGGTCTCTCCTTGGGATCAACCATACAATACTGTAGGGATTTAGATGAGGCTTCATGGATAGATTTAGACTTTTCACAACTTTAGCAGAGCTTAAATTCTTTTGACTCCCACTATCAAGAATGAAATCTAGAGGCTTACCTTTTACCCATAATTTGGAGTGAAACAATCTTTCCTTGTCATCTAGTCTTTCCTCATGGGTCTATGATGAAGTGATGATGGTGTTAGGCTCAACATCTACAATTTCTTCTTCATCCTATTGTGACTCATAAAGTAGTGACTTGATGGCTTGACATTCTTCTTTAGAGTGAGTTCCAGTTTTGTGGTAATCACACCATTTTATAGCCTTCCCCTTCTAAGATTTATTATCTTGAAACTCCTTTGCTTCCAATTTTGGCTTCCTGTTTGACCTTCTTTATCAATTTTCCATTTTGAGGGTTGACTCTTCGTATTCTTTTTGCCATGCTAATGTTCAATCTTCACTACAAATTTGTATGCCTCATCGAGGGTTTCCAAATTGAAAAGTTCCATTTCCCCCATTTGTACCATTTTAGTCCACCACGATATTTGAGAGTCTTATGTTTCTCACTTTATTGAATTCCCAATCTTGCAAACAAATAATGAAAAGTGTATGTGTAATCTTGAATAGATTGCTTCTTACCTTGGTGAAGTTATTTCCATTGTATGTATAGATCATCATATGCTTCGATGGGATAGTATTATTCTTTCACCACTTCCAAAAAATCATCCCAAGTAGGTTCCACCTCAAGGCCAATGTCATCTATATTGAACCTCTTTTTGTACACTTCCCACTAGTTTTTCATGGGCAATGATGATTTCAAAAGAGCAAAAGTAATATTTTCTCCATCAGTGAACTTATTTATAGAGAAGTAGGAAGATAGTTGATCTAACCAATTTTCTACTGCATCAGCATTGATTTTTCCTTCAAATGTAGGAATATCAAAATTTGCCTAAACCTTGAAGGGCATTGGGGCACTGAAAGGATGTTCCTTGGATGAAGAGCCAAGAAGTGTAGCTACAAAGCCAAAACTTCCCATCAAAAGTGTTTAAAGAATTTGAGCAAATTGTTGTAGCATCTATGCTTGTTTCCATTAGAGGGATTCATTCACCATTTCCTTAAAAGGATCAGATGTCTCAGTGTTGTCCACCATTTGAATTCATTTGGAGTGAATAGGTGAAAAATTTGGAAGCTCTATTGTTTCCCACCCAAGCTTCTTATAGCCTGACCTCATCCTCAAGATCATACACTCTCAAGACAAACCGCTCTGATACCACTAATCCAAAACTTAAAAGTTCTAGTTAATAAATATTTCAATAGCATAGAAATAACATAGTAATAATGAATAAGAAGAGATGTAATATTACTCAAGATCACAATACAAATATATGCTTATCTCTAGGAAGAGATGTTTGTCTTCACATTTCGAGTTACCTCTTCATTTATACACATTTTGAAAGCATGGGGATGATGTGTAAGGTCACCAATCTTGAGTTATATTAAGTGGTTTGACTTCCAAGATTTAAAATAATACAGAATTCAAGGAATTACTATTTTTAGAAACTTACTATTTTTAGACTGCACTACTAAAATTGAAATTTGGGGCACTTCCATTGGGTTTTTTGGTGTCAAAATTCATTGATCAGAACTCAATTCCATCTCATGATGTTCTCCTCATACTTATCTTTTCAACGGTTCAAACGGTGAGTCAATTAGAGCTACGGTGCAAAAGTTATGGCTCCCAGAAGTTTCGTCATCAATTGGGGTGGAACTGTCACCCGAATTATCACCTAAATTGTTGCCCGGATCATAGAATGAACCAAGAGAGATTTAAGAAGGCATGAGATTCAAGATAGGGAAGAATAATAATCATAGAGATGGAATGAGAAGAGATACATGTGAATGAGTGAGGAAATACACCTATATCCAACCCTAATCCATCAACAAGTCAATAAACTAGTTGTTTATCACTATTTTAGACTAAACTGGGCAATTTTCACATGTTCTACCTAGGCCATGACTTTCATGAAGGAAAAATGTGGCCTAGGCCACATATTTCCTCCCTAATTAATGGTATAGGTCAAATATGGCCCTAGGTTGGTCAAAAGGTTCCCAAACAAGCCCCATAAGGTCCCTAGAGAGTTCATCTGACGTGAGAAAGAGCTGAGATGGTTAGAGGATGGGAATTGTGTGTTGAAGAGGTTCAAGTAAGTGGTGGATGTCTCAGAGTAGGATTTTTTAGGGTTGGTAGTTAGCACATGATCATATATACAATCATAGGGAGGATTAGGGTCATGAGAAGTACAGTTACACTTACCACAATAATATCACTAGGGAGGGTTCCAAAGCCTCCAGTCAATCAAAATTATGCAATAACCCTAACTAATTCTTATGTTTTCATATTTACTATACTAATAACAAGTAAATCAAAGGAATATAATCTAGTGTTCACCAAATATTAAGGCACAAAGTGGGGGTAATAAACAAAATTGAACATGCATATAAGACACATACTCATGTCAATGTATACATAATTCTAATTCATGGAAGAGAAGTACAAATGCATATCTATCTACTCTTACAAAGGAGAAACAAAGTTAGGAATACTTACCTTTGAAGATGAACCCATCAAGCTTCAATCTCTGCCTTGGCCAAGTTACTTCACAAGAGGTTGTTTTGGTATGTAAGGATGACAAGGATAAATTAGCTCTAGGCTACACAACCTATCAATGCATCCAAAAGACTTCTCCACAAGACAAGATCCATATCTCTAAAGAAAGTATGAAACCCTAAGCTTTCTCCTCAAGTATAATGGTGGATAAGCATATTTACAATATATCTTACTTCTTCTCTTCTATAAATAATAGTGAAATGATTGTGTATATATAGGCCAATTTAACCCTAAACCCTTCCTAAAGTTTTGATCGACAAGGTTGACCCAGTCAACCTAGTATCATTATTGACAAAAACTCACTAGGTCATGGACTATGTTGTCCAAGTGTTGATATAGACCCTAAATAAGTTTTGCCAATAAGAGTACAAGGTCTACACAGTTGACATAGTCATGTAAACTCTCAAAACAAGTTTTAGGTTAAGAAAAGGCCTAATGAAGGTGGTAAAAGGCTAAAACAGTGAAAAAATAAGGAAAGTCTTAGGAGAATGGGTTTTAGGAGAAAAGTGTGTAGATAAAAAGTGGTAAAAGGTAAAAAAATCATATAAAGTACCAATGGTTTGCCCACCCCTTTCCTAGTGCACCTCTTAAGATGTGCACTCAGAGAGACTAAGACTCGATGGGCTCCTGCACGATAGAGAAAATTAGTAATTGATAAAAGTTTGAAAATATTATGTGTATACATATGCCCCATTTGAATCTCATCATGTGTCATAGAAGTGTAATAGGGGATGGTGCTTTGGGAATAGAACATGATGTCACATAATGTTGATGTTAAATAAAGTATAGTAAGGAGAAAATAAGATAAATTAAAGGACAAAATTAAAAAATACATACCTTTAATTACCATAGTTCTGTAGATAAATAAGGAGATGTGATAAATGCGAAGGCATCTAATGTGAGGAACATTAGGTGAACCTATAGATATTAGTGCAAAAAGAGCAAAAAATCAATTTTTTTGTAATATAGGCATATAATAGTGGAAAGGATTCTCTATGATCTCAAGATTTTAGAACTTTTTATGGTTCAAAAAATGAGTTAGTAAAAAAAATATGATCAAAATAAGCGATCTGATAGTAAATATTTAAAGGGTAAATAATGATGAATAGTAACTTTAAATAAGGTGAAAAAGAATTCATTTGCTATTGTTTGACTATTTTGAGAGAAAAATAGAGCTCTAAGAGACTTAGAGAAATCCTAGAGAGCCACAATAGTGAGGAGATGATAACTGAGATGAGGAGGAAGCATAGTGGCCACAATGAGTGTAGCATAGGTAAGCAACTAATAATTTCAAATTTGTTTTGAGTATTTAATTTGAAATTGAGTGTTTTATAGAAAATTATTAATTAGGCAAAATCAAGAGACTAGAATGAACCCTAAGAAGTTGTTAGGGATACTAGAGGTAAAAATGGGAACTAGGTTGAAAAGGATCAAAGTAATAAATTCTGAAGGCATTTATTACAAAAGGTTAAAGAGTTGATCTATGGAAAGAACTAGGTCAACCCAATCAACTTAGTAGGTATAAAATAAGGTTTTGAAAGGGTCATCCTAGTAGGTATTGGCTAACATAGTTGGTTGGGGAAAATTTCATCTTAGTATCCCATGGCCGACTTAGTTTATGAAGTCAAAAAGCCAACTTAGTACTATAGGGGGAAAATGGAAGGGTCGACTTAGTTGTTTAAGGCTAAGTGGCTGACCTAGTATTATAAGGTCAACTTAGTTAGTTACTAAGTGACCGATATAGTACTAAAATAAGGGAAACTGGCCAATATAGTACTTTTAAGGCCTAGCATGCTTGACTGAGTGTTGAAATGGCCAATTAAGCTGAAAATAGGTCAAATTGGTAAGAAATGAATAAATTAAGGAAAATTAGGTGGTTTTGTGTTAAATTCAAAGGAATGTATTTTGAATATAAGTGACATGTAGGTTTAATACATATTTTGTTGTTTAATTGTTACAGAGGCACTAGATATTTTGGTGATTGGTGGACATGTCATGGCTACCAAATCTATTGGAGTGTCTAATCAATGTAGACAAAGCTAGATTAGTCACATTAGGCTTTGGAGGTATCATGAAGATGATGTAGTGGGTCCCATTGAGTACTAATGTAGTGGTCTTATTCCTAGGATCCTGGGAACACTTGACCAGTAATTTTACCTAGGTGGTGGATGGGGATACCATAGAGGTTGGTATCACATTAGAAGATGTCCATGCATTACTTGGAATTCTTATATGGGGGATAATGATGATCATGGGGATATCAGATGATCAGAAGGTGAGGTAAGCATTAGCCTGATGGGTGACTTGATTAGATAGGATTTACCCAAGATTGAGGATGAGTCTATTTGATGTCTAAATTACCCAAATTATAGATATCTAGAAGGCTATGATAGGGCTTGTGATATCACAAGTGCTATGCCACAAGTTAGATGGTAATGTATCACTATATGTGATAGCCTTATGTCAATTGATAGTAGAGTAGGGGCACTCTATGACTTCGGTTCTATCATCTATGTTTAGCTCATTCATGATATGTTTTCCAGAGGGTAGAATACCATAAGTCCAATGGTATTGTTGAGTACTTGGATAAATGAGAGGTTACTGATGTATCGACTAGTTAGGTTACCCCATATGGTTGATGGTCAGTTGCCTTGAGTTTTGAGATGGAGATAGGACTAGGTGGAAATACCATGCCCCACATGCCAATAATATAGATAGTCACATGAAGAGAAATCATTTGGTAGTCTTATGCACATATTATGATAGTTTCATTGAATTAGGCAATGGTGGTGCCAAAGTTAGCATGAGTCTAGATTATGGGGCCACATCTAGTGACATGTTTACTAAGATATTTTGGACTCCCTCATTTGGTGGTTCTTATAGTGGTTCGGTATTATTGAGTACTTGGATATATGAGAGGTTACTGATGTATTGACTAGTTAGGTTACCCCATGTGGTTGATGGTCAGTTGCCTTGAGTTTTGAGATGGAGATAGGACTAGGTGGAAATACCATGTCCCACATGCCAATACTATAGATAGTCACATGAAGAGAGATCATTTGGTAGTCTTATGCACATATTATGATAGTTTCATTGAATTAGGCAATGGTGGTGCCAAAGTTAGCATGAGTGTAGATTATCGGGCCACATCTAGTGACATGTTTACTAAGATAGTTTGGACTCCCTCATTTGGTGGTTCTTATAGTGGTTCCTAAATTTTGGGTTTGTCATGAGAGAGAGAGATGAGGGGGAGATGAGGAGTGCCATTCATGAGACTAAAGATCAAACCATGGAGTGTGATACCATGGATTGGTTGAGCATGATATCCAACAATTAAAGAGGGCATGGACATAGATGTAAGAGTGCCATAGGTACCATATCCAAAACCATAATAAGAGTAGCGACCACCTTAGTCAAACCACTGATAGAGGTGCTAGTGATAAGAGAGAGTATAGAGGGTGCTAATCTAGGATGACCCATCAATTAGCCTAGGTTAGAATTGGTCTATATAGGCATCACTAAGGTGGGGTTTGAGACATTTATAGGTGGTGATGCTAGGGTTTGATTTGATTGGGATGCACCTCATAGATGAGGTGCTCAGGGGATGATCTAATGGAAAGACCATGCTTGGTGGATGAGTACATGAGGAGATAATGATTGGTGACACCAGGACATGCAATTAATGGTTGTAATTTTAAATCTTTGAAATAGAATACTAGTTGAATAAGATTGATTGATAGATTTTTATATTGATAAATAGATAGATGTTAAGGTTTATTTATGATCTAATATATATCTAGTTTGATTTTTTTAGATTCTATGAATGAGAATGAGATCAAACAGGGATCCCTAGTGATGAGAGCACACCATGATATTATGGATAAATTGTTATCACCATACAACTTTACCACATTGGATGATCCTATGGTACCATCTACCCTAGCTCAGGTGAGCTAGTTCATCCTAGTAGGGGAGTTTGTGAGGCAACTAAAGGCATACAAAGATGGGCTAAAACCACTAGTAGGGGTGGGAGTGAGAGAGGCACATGCATGGTAGGCCTTGGCTCAAAAGATATTTATGAATTTGGATACCACTATTTATTTAGGATAGGTATAGCCATAGGTGGCCAGCCTACAAGGGTAGGTAGTAAGCTTGAGATCTTAAACCTCCTCATTATAGTGCACTAGTTAGAGGGAACTATCTAAGGAATCTATGGGTAACATGTCTAAGCCATGAGATAGACATGATAAAGTCCAACTGTAGAGATGGAGTGATGTATTTTTGTACTTCATATCAAAAACACATGATATATATAGAGAGATAATTTATGTTGATAGTTGGATGTTGATCTTATGTGTTGTATTATGGTTGTGGTTGTGGATGCATGGATAATTTTCTTTCTAGAACATGTATTTTGATTTTGTTGTATATGATGTAAGAAATATATGTATTATGTTTTATTTTCTAGCATTATATAGGTCACATACATGGTCAAAAAAAAAGGTGATAAGGACTTTATAAAAGTATAATTAAACAAAAATAAATGCACTACACACTATTTGAAATTGGAAAATGTAAATTGGAAAATGTGTGATAACAAAAATATGACTAAGTATAATAAAACAAAGAGTGGTAAACCAGAGGGCAAAAAATATTTTTAAACCATTAGATAGAGTGGCTCCAAAATAAAACAAGTAAAATCACCCTAAATCACATTGGGAAGTATGAAAATAATGTAATAAAATGGAAAGCACGTGAAAGATTAACGGGATAAAAAAAATAAATTAAGTCAATCAATCATACTAAATAACATTGGAAAGTATAAAAGAGAAACAAAATTGGAAAAAATGGTCTTAAATTAATCACACTAATTCAAGTTGGGAAGTATATAAAACTTAAAGAAAAGTGGTTAAATTCTTACTTGCAATCAGAAAATAAGAAGATAAAAAATGAAATATTAATGAAGTAAGCATAAAACATACTAAATCAAGATGATAAGCATGTCAATGATGTGTAACTCATAACCAATAACATATTATCTCATATTTAACACATGTAATTTTTTTGTGACTTAGATATTGGAAATTTTTGTGAGGAAGGCTAGGTCTTATCCATGGTCTTACACTGTAACTCACAAAAGGTACACCAATGAGGTGTAAATCATGTGAAAATATGGTATAAGAAGATGTTTGGAATGGTAATTTGAAATTTTTATAGTTTGTGAAGAAGGTCAGGTCCTATCCATGGTCTTATAGTGTAACTCACAAATAAAATCCCTAGGGGAGTGATCAGTGAACAAAAAAATATTTCTCGAGGGGAAATATTAGGATTGTAGGGAGTGAAAAAGGGAATGATGAGATGAGGTGAGATATCTAAAGTTCTAATTTTGAGATTGATCTCGTTATACTCATCATCATAGAAATATAAGATTTTAGGCAGTATATTATTGATGAGTTTGGGATGACCATTGTAACCTCAGGTAGAATTGATAGGAAATCTAAACCATTGAGATTCATGAAAGGGAATGCTTAGCAAAGGTTCAAGGGTAGAAATCTTGAATACACTATGGTCTAGGAATTATTTGAAATTCCAAGGATTAGTGTCACCTTGAATCTTATAGATGGCTCCATTATGAGGAAATTTGATGCATTGGAAAGTGGAAGAGGCAACTAACCTCATGCAATGAGTCCATGGCCTATCAAGCAAAATGTTATAAGATAGAGTAAATTTGAAGATCATCACATTCACATGAATGGTGATAGGTGGGATGGTAAAAGGGAGCTTCACATAAACTAAATAAGGTATTTACCTTCGATCATAGCATTGACACTTGATGCATGTGGACTTCATATTATCAATCAAGGCATTTTTGACGTGGATATCACCAATTTGGACACTAATAAAAAGAGGAGGATCATCTGCATGAAGTAGAATATTGTCGAGGATCATAGAAGTAATGGGAAATTTGAGGGAAAGAGAAGTGTCTATTATTTCATTAACATATATGGACATATCTTCACACTATTGTATAATTATATCTTTTGATCTAGATAGGGTGGCTTCACAACCTTGAGGGGAGGAGGAGGGATTTTTATTTCAAACAATAGTTGCATAAGATGTTTACAATGATGTGGAGAGGTCTACATAAGTTTGAGAAATAAGATTTGAGATGGGAAGTTATTAAGTTCTATGATAGGATCCTACTCATCATAACCCATAAGAGGACTATTGGAAAGAGGTGCATAGTGTTGAAAGAGGTCCTTGTAAGGAGGAGTTGAAGTACATGTGAATTTATGATGATAAGAGATAGAAGGTTTAATTGGAGTAAAATTTTGTTGATTAGTTTGATAAGATGGGGTAGATGATACAAGTGTGGTTTGAGAAGATTTGTTGATAGAAGTTTGAGTATCATTGGTGATAGGTAAAGAGGCTAGAGGGATGGTAGAAATGGTATGATAAGTGTTATCCAATAGAGGTGTTGAAGTTTTTTTGTCAAAAGATATGAAGTTTTCTTACCCTAACTCAGTTAAGTGAGTTGGAGAAGAATCTTGGATAACATGAAACATGTGAAATAATTGAGGTGTGTGGATGGGTTTAGGATCAATGAAAGAAACCACCATTTTCACATTAGACATATTGAACACATTCTCTTCAAGAATTGGGTTAAGAATATTGTAAACATTATTAGTATAAGGGTTAGGATTTTCTTGGTTAACTTGGTGATTTGGAAGAGGATCTTTATAGAAGGCCAAATGAGTATTAACCTGATTTAAAGATTGAGATTTAGTTTGTGTTTCATGGGTTTTGAAATCAATGTCATAGGATTGTTGTCATTGACATGTGATAGAATCATGGTAAAAATTGGGACCAAGAAGGAAATCCATAGGCAGAATTATGAAGCTACCTATAGGTCTCATAAGAATGACCCAAACTAGTGTGAAACTAGTAAAATTTATTGGGATCATACCAAGATTTCATAGGATGATTGGGATCAAGTTATAATGAGAGAGGACTTGGTAGAAATTTTTGTATTTATACTAAAGATAAAGGTTTATGAACATTAATGTTGTTTTTTTAAGATAAATGAGGATTAGTGATGTGATTAGGAGGGGAAGCATGTTTTGGAATCTAGTTAGGAACATCTTGAATAATATGAATGGTATCATAAGATTTGGTGACACCATCATTACTATCATGATGATTATTATTATTGAGTAACATGTGAGTGCCCAAATAAGGTTGGGATGTCTCTAATTGACACATAAGTAAATCTTGATGCTTAGCTTGGTCAATAACCTCTTCTAAAGTATGTAGAGAGAGAATTTGGACCCGATATTGTAGTTTGGGGAAAAGAGCATTGGTAAATAGATGAAAGAGGTCATTTTCCATATCATGTTCACATTTATTAGACAAGGTCTTCCATAATTTGATGAAATATTGTGTGGTTTCAGTCTTAAGTTGATTTCAATTTATGAAAAGGTCCAAGGTATTCTTAGGGAGATCACTAGTTTAGAACTCTCAAACTAGAGCATTGACTAAATCTTCCAAACTAGGGATGAAATGAGATTTGAGTTTATTGTACCAATCTAAAGCATCACTCTTGAGAGTTTTTATTAATATCTTGGTAGTGGAAAATGTGTTTAATTTGACCCAATCTTTATATATATTTCTAAATGTTTTTAAATAAAGATTAGGATTGGTTGACCCATTGTAAGAAATGGTAGGGGTGATACCTCCTATATTGATGTTAGCAATTTGAGATGTAAGAGGATCATTTTGAATGTTTTTTATTTTTTTATTAACAAGAGGAGGTTTAGGGATAATATTAACATGGAAATCTTGATGAGGAGATGGGGGAACATTTTGATTACACATGCACCATGACATCTGTTGAGGGTGGGTTTGGATATGGATAAGAAGATTTTGCATTTGAATCATTTAATTTGCATTGTTATCTTGGAAAACATTCATTTGATTAAGATTTTGTAATAGGATTTGATGGGTTTGAGTTGTATTATTAGCATTTTTTGAAGTATTAGAATTGGTAGTAGTAGCTTAGGTACCACTATGGGTGTTAGTAGGAACTTGAGAAGAACTGTTAGTAAGTAAGGCTCTAGTGACATAATTTGCTTATGTGGAAAAATATGGAATAGTATATGGATGAGAAGAAGTAACAATAGAGGCATGATTACCTTGGGTATTCAATTATGCACTAGTGTAATAATTAAGAAGAGTGGGTCTTGGAAGAAGCCCACTAGATGTAGAACCTACCATTTAGAAAAGATACTAGGCATGGAGGTAGAGGACATTAAAGAGCAAGAAGTCATGGTATGAGAAGGGGTTAAAATAGAGGGAATAAATTGAGAGGAAAATAAGATAGTATCACCAAATCCATGTGAGAACATGGGAGAAGATGAATAGGGCTCCTCAACTTGACCACTTATCATGAGATGCTAAATAGTGGAAGGATCATTTCTTCAATGTTGAGGAAACTCATTAATGAAGAAGAGAATTATGGTGTATAATTTAATTTAGGTTTATCTTCAAGTGAGAAGAGAGGATTGTGAAGCAAATAGGAATGAGGAGGGGTCCCATAATTTATAGTGTGAGTGGTTATATGAACATTACTTTCATCTAGGATAGGAGCCACAAGCTACTTATAGGAGAACATTTGAGGATTGGTAAGACTCATCAGATATGTTGAATTTAATTCACTTTTGTATTCAAATAGGGAGTTCATTATGAAGGAGAGAGATTAGGTAAGGCAAATTTGATGTAAATAAATGACATGAAATATGAAGATAAGAGTACAAAGTTGACTAGGTTAACCTAGTACTAAAAATAGGGTATGAAAACTGAGCTAACAAGGATACATAGTCAACCACATTGACTTAGTACTATAACTTGAGATAAAGGGTAACCTAATAAAGATACAGAGTCAACTAGGTCAACTTAGTACTATAACTTAACAGGCAAAAATGAGTTTTGTGTTGACCAGGTTGACTCAGTACCTGTAGTTAGTGAAAAATATAGTTTGTAAGAGACTATATCCAACAAAATGATAGTGTATTAAAAATAGGGATTTTTTTTGCAATGTAATTTTAAATTGAGAAGTGGAAATAAACACAATATCAATTAGGTCAATGAGAATGATATAATTGAGGCACATAGCACAAAACCTTACATCAATGTTGGCCAATGTAAGTTTTTACAATATAACATATAATGAGCAAAGAAAAACCAGTTAACTAAAAAGAAAATGCTAAATAAGTGGTTATATTGAATGTTGTTAGATTATTGTAAAGTTTTATTTTAAGTGTGATAGGGAAGTTTATTGAAATTAAAGAATTAGAAAGCAATGTATGGATGGTTTCAATATGTTTAGGCTGAATGAGATCTATATTGGCAATGATACTAGCTTGGTATTGGAGCCTACCCCCTCACTTCACAATCCCATAGTGATAATGGTGTCAGGTGATTTGTCAATATATACTATTAACTATGTGTTTATATTTGGCTAGAAAACAAATTCAACTTCCCCCATGGTGATGAAATCCAAGTAGGTAGGCCTTGGGTAGACAAATGTTTAAATGCATTTTGAAATTATGTGATTTGGTAGTGTGTGTAAGAAATAAAAAAATAGTGAAACTAAAAGGTATATTGAAAAAACACATAATTAGACTATGTGAGCTATTCTAAGCATGCAAACAATTGAAAGTGAAAGTGTGAATTAATTACTATCATATAGTTGTTAATTCTCAATTTAAGCATGATATAGAGTCAATTTAAATGATAGTGTATGCAAACATTATAGAACAAAGTTGACAGAGTCACTAATATATTGCATAAGAGTACTTAAGAATTAATTTGACTAGGTTGACCTAGTCTTTCAGATAAAAGACATAATATAGAACTAGGTCAACTAGGTTAACCTAGTTTGTTATATGATTGCAGTTTTGAATAATACATACTTTGAAAAATAGAAATGTAAGGAATTATTGAATTGAAAGAGAGAAATAAAAAAAAACTTGGTGGTTTGGAAGATGTTGAGGACAATGAATTTTTTATTGAAGTGTCTTGAATTTTTCTTTCAAGTTCTACCATGTTAATTAGGTCAACCCAGCTCTATAATTCCCTATTTGTTGAAGCTTATTAAGATGATTGAGTCAACTTGGTTGACCTGGTTTGTTATTTGAAATCTATCTGGAATAATAAGTTAACCTAAATGAATTAGTTTTCTATTATGGAGCCAAAGAAGAGACTAAGTTGACTTATTCAACATAGTCTATTGTCTAGAACTGAATAAGAGTACTATGTCAACATATTCAATTTAATAATCTATATCTGATTAAGACCTACACAAAAATAATAGAGTCATTTTGATGTGACTATGTGTTAAACCTGTGCACAAAAGTGAGAAACTATACCAACCTAGTTAACCTAGTATCACAACTATCGAAAAATAATAAAATGATAGAAATGAAAAATGTGAAATAAAAACTACAAGGGTCAGGTTCATGTTAGGCTCACCAAAATGTATGTAATAAAAAATGCATTAGATCCATAAATCAATCCTAGCTCAGAGAAGATAGATCCTAATTACACTTCTGATTAAGAATACATTAGATAATTAGGAACATGACTAATATAGATTTTCTAGACAAAATTAGGGGATCTCTTACCACAATAATATCACTAGGGAGGGTTTCAAAGCCTTCAATCAAGAAAAACTATGCAATAACCCTAACTAAGTTCTATGTTTTCATATTCACTATACTAATAACAAGTAAAGCAAAGAAATCGAATCTAGTAATCACCAAAACTTGTGGCATAAAGTCGGGGTAATAAACAAAAGTAAACATGCATAGAATACATATACTCACTTCAATGCATATGGAATTATTTTGCATGGAAGAGAAGTATAAATACATATTTATCTACTCTTATAAAGGAGGAATAAAGTTAGGAATACTTACCTTTGAAGATGAACCCATTGATCCTCAATCTTTCCCTTGGCTAAGGTGCTTTTCAAGAGGTTGTTGTGGTATGTAAGGATGATAAGGATAAATCAGCTCTAGGCTACATAACCTATTAATGCATATAAAATACTTCTCCATAAGACAAGATCTGTATCCCTAAATAAATTATGAAACCCTAAGCTTGCTCATAAAGTAGAATGGCAGATAAGCAAATGCGCAATATATCTTACTTTTTATTCTCTTCTATAAATAATGGTGAAATTATTGTGTATATATAGGTGGATTTAACCCTAACCCTTCCAAAATTTTTAGCCAAAAAGTTCAATACATTTGACTTAGTATTGTTATTGACAAAAACTCACTAGGTCATAGAATAGGTCGAGTAAGATCTGACCTAGCCTCTAAATACATTTTGTCAATAAGAGTACAAGGTCAACATAGATAACATATTCATATAAAATATCAAAAAAGGTTATAGGTTAGGAAAAGGTATAATGAATGTGGTAAAAGGCCACAAGACTATGAAAAAGAGAAGTATAAGCTTAGGCGAATGGCTTTTAGGAGACAAGTGATAACAATCTTGCAAGGAACTAATGGTTTAACTACCCCTTTCCTTATACACCCCTTAAGGAATGAACTTAGAGAGATTTAGACTCAATGGGTTTTTTCAAGATAGAGAGCATTAGTAATTTATAAAATTTTGAAAATATTATGTGTATATAGAGACTTCACATGAAGTCACCAATTTCCTTAACAAAGTCATCATTTCCCTACCACACAAATTATGACTTCATCATTTTTCAACTTTCAAAGGGAAATTACTGTTATTAAATTCCATTAATGAAAAAATATAGGTTTACATACTAGTGACCCATCATGTGGTGGCCATATGTTTTCCCTCAACAATTCACACAGAAAACCAAAGCTAAATTTCTAAATAGGCTAGCAAGAAAATGAATTATTTTTCACCCCAGGGTGAATATATAATCACCATTTTGAATTTTTACCTCTAGGGATTATAGTTCATTATGCTCCTTCTAGGATGTGTATTTTTCACATTTATGGTCCATTTTGCACACCGTTCGATCCTATGTGCCTTATTTTTTGGCTGTATTAAAACTAAACCATATTTTTGGGCCTTCCCTGAGACCCATTTAACCACATGATTTTTTCAACTTATATCCCATGTTTTTTTTAATGTGCATATTTGAACTCATGTACTAGGATAAAAATGTGTTATACTTTGTCATCTCATTGTAAATCCATTTTATGGGTTTTTTACATAAGTTACCCTTGCCAATTTGCCCTGTTATGGCAAATTCTAGTTTTGACTAGTTTAATGATTGCATATGGCCAAATCATTATTTTTATGTCTCATGATAATGATTATAATTGCATATGACCAAATCATTGTTTTTACCCAATCCACCTACCCTTCTAGGGAAAATGTTTGTGTTCTTGATTATAACTGCCTTTGGGCAAATTAATGTTTCTCATTTTTTTGTTCTTGATTATAATTGCCTTTGGGAAAATTAGTGTTTTTCCCATTTTTCATAACTAATTATAAATTCCTTTGGGAAAACTAGTTTTTCTTATTTTATTACTAATTATAACCACCTTTGGGTAAATTAGTACCCATTCCACTGCCCTATTGGGGCATCTATCCATGTCACTACTTATAATTGCCTTTCTAAAAACTAGTGCCACTCCCTTTGTTATTAATTATAACTTCCTTTGGGAAAATTAGTGACTTAATATCCGTTATTGTTTACAACCACCTTTAGGAAATTTATTAATCCCACCCCCATTACCTCTAGATTGTGTCATTTTCTTCATTTCAAGGGAATGTTTGAAAACTCTATTTTTCTTCCCACTCCCTCAAGGGGGAATCAAGGGATTATTGATCCCCCTTTAGGGAATGAACCATTAATATTAATAAATTTTGCATTATTTGAAAATATGTTACTATGCTTGTGTCTCACAATGCCTTCTCAAATAGGGGAAAACTATAGACACTTATTTTTGGCCACTTTCATGCCTAACCTGGGATTCAATTCAACCTCTAAGAAAAATGACACATTTAAGCCTATAAATCACTTGAATTTCTCAATTTCATTTACACAATGGATTTAATTTCCAAAAAACATGATGAGGCTAGCTTATTTGTCATATTGCCCTGTATGCATCACTAAACTATTTTAGTTCTAACTCTAGATAAATTATGACCTATTAATTTGACACTTTTGACCTATCAAGCTATTAATTGAAGACATTTAAAACAATTTCCAAAATCCAAAAAACACTAAGCAAGACTAATTACATTGCAAATCCTAAGTAACTTGCTTAAACAAAAATTCCAAATAAAATTAGTGAATTTTAATTACTAAAAAAATAATTTTTATCCAAATATGATGTCAAAAGTTCAAATGCACTAATAAAGTGATTTAGTATCTCCTAAATATTCAAAAATATGAGTCACACCTCAAAAATATCTAAAGTGAGTTGTCATGCCTTACAAATAATTGAAATTGAGGTGCCAAGAGTTCATGAGTGCCTTAACCCAACCTAGAGTTCGATTGACTCAACCTAGGTTTTGTTATGACTCAACCCAAATTTAAATTTAACCTAAAGGGTTAGTGTTAGTTCTTAGAGCTATAAATACAAGTGCCCACACCATGTGCCAACAAGATTTTGTGTGTAATGTTATTATACTGGAATACCTTCTTGAATCCTTTGAGAGTAGTGTTATAATTCCAAATTTGTGCCAAGAATCACACCAAGCCACAAGTGACAGAGAGATTCTACCACTATAAAAGAGAATTGATAGAAGACTCAAATCATCATTGGCTAAACATGAACATCCTTATGAAAATATTTAATCATCATATCTGATAAAGGAGGTAATAAATTTGTATTGTCTTCATCTCTATTTTTTTATCTTGTTTATTGTGTTATTCTCTCCTTGGTTCTTAGGCAAGAGTGTTTAGTCCTAGTGTATTTTGATGCTTGATGTTTCTCATTTAGACTAACAAGGGACTAATATACATATTTTTTACTCTTAGAACACCTAAGGTACACTTACTACATTCATATTATATGTGCCTTGGGCATTCACACAAGGGTCAAAATTATCCCAAACTAATCATGTTCTCCATATTCAAATAACCATTAATTTCTTCCTATGTGATGTTTTACGTTATCTACTCAATCTGAATGACTATGGGTGTTGGATTATTCTTCCTCTTGAATTTTATTCATTTGTATGATGAGATTCACTTCAGCTCCTAACACTAAAAAATATTTTACAATTATGACTCTATCTTACATGACTTTCATATTGGTGCAAACTTGGCTTTAGGTTCCTATATTCCTATGTGATTCACTTTTTAAGCATGCCACCTTGCCTCATGGTATTTTTTACATGCATATGGATACTTACATTCCTAGGTGATGCACTTTGTCATGCACTTCCTTACCCTACAATTTTTATCATGTGTTCTTAGGCACTACACCCCACTATGTGCTTCCTTGCCCTAAAATCACATGTATCCCTTGATTGATCTTGTGTTCTTAGGTGTTGTATTCCATAGATGCACTTCATTTACTCATAATTATACATGTATATCTTGGTATATGTCCTTGAAAAGTGTCTAATATTAGGATACATTTCAATTGCCTTATGCTATGATTCTAGTCACTCTTCCTACTTCTTCACCAATTTGTAATAATGGTCACCAAGGTAAAAAATTACTACCTTCAAGCTACCAATCCTATCAAGCTATCATTTACTAAGAGTGAGGTTGAAAAAATAGAACAACACTAACATAGAAACATATACATAAATCTTAATAATTACATAATAAATCCCTCACTCAACTCACTAGACTAGATTTATGAGGTGTGCACATATTATTACAATTGATAATGTATAAATATTGTGCCCAAAATCTACCCTAAACTACTATAACCTAAAAAAATAATAAATGTAAAAAAATGGCATAAAACTTATTAACGAGATGGAAAAATATTTATTAAAATAATAAACATGCACATGAACACACACACTTTAGGTAGAAATGAAAATTTGCACA
This sequence comes from Torreya grandis, assembly GCA_037957365.1. Taxonomy (NCBI): domain Eukaryota; kingdom Viridiplantae; phylum Streptophyta; class Pinopsida; order Cupressales; family Taxaceae; genus Torreya; species Torreya grandis. Next base: position 137,280 of record JARHVA010002690.1, read on the forward strand.
CTTCTAGTGGTCTCTACCTAAATGTTCTCTATTTCAGGTGCTTCAGCTTTGAATTCTATATTTTGATCTAACTTAGTGGCACACATTTATGTATCAACAAAAAACACATCCTCTACATGTGATTATTCATCATGCCATTCCCATATTGTTTGGGTATTTACATCACTTTAGATTTGATGGGGAATCAAGAACAACAAATAGCTCTAATCCCACTTGTTAGGATCTTGCTCCTTAGAAAGAGCACAATATGATTACCTTGTATTAGCAACTAAACATGTAGAATTAACTAGAAGCAATAAGTAACTAGAATTCACAAATGACATAGAATATTAGAGACAACACAAACTGCATTAATACTCATCCAAAAAAGAATACAATGAAGAGACGCCACACTCTTCCACACCTTTCAGGCTTCCCACACCAAGTGTACAGTAATTCTTCTCAAGAGTTCACTCTCCTATCAAAAATGGTCCCAACACACAACTCACACACAAAATTGGTGTTCACCTCCAACTAGTCAGTAATAACCCTGCCAGTACACAAGTACTCAAAGTACTTCAAGTAGATCTCCCATAAGCTTGCAACAACCTGAAACTCAAATGATCTTACTTACACATTTAGATCTCCAAACGTGGCCTTGCACACCTACTAACCAAGATCCTACAACTGGAAGAAATCCTTTTCTTGCCTTAATGACAATACATGCCAATGGGTCTATAAATAGATCCCACACTTAAACAATAGCTTAGACTTCTAATTTACAATAATTAGACTCGCAACTCAAGACCAAAAATAGACTTTTACATGCAAACACTCGATTCAATGAACTAACTGTTCATGCAACGAATAGTTTTGGAATCACATAGGTGACCGATGTCGGTCCCTATTTTCTTGGAGATGACTGATGTCGATCGATTTACTACCGATGCCGCTTGCCCTTATATTCACCACTAACTAACATCGGTTGGCCTAACCAATGCCGATGACTGTGACACTCAGCAACTCCTCCATGTCTGCAAATAGTTGAAGCTTTTAGCTCCACAACTTAACAATATCCCACTTGGAGATAAATAGCTACAACTATACCTGTACCTGTACATCATTTAGTTTATTCCCTTGGCTTTGTATCCCTCTTCAAGATCACTCTTGAAGACCAACCACCACAAATCTTGTGGTTCACCTCCTGTCATCCAAATCACCTGCCACATCCACATCTACAAACCCATGTAGAAAATAACTTGACCCTGCATAACATGTGCACCTACTACTGGTCCCTCTAAGAATCCACTGAATTGCCCTCCAGTGCTTCTTTCCTAGATTGGCTCCAAACTTTCTGATAATTCCCACTGCTTGGGAAATCTCAGGTCTAGTACATACCATGCACTTAACCTCATTATGTGAATCAAGACACTGTTCATAGAATTATCCAACCATCCTCGTGATAACCAATTTCACACAATCATCTGAAGACAAAGTCAACCTATGACCTTCCATGTCCCTAGAACACACTCATGCCAAAGAATGTTGCTGCTCCCAAATTCCTCATGACACACCTCTGAACTAGCTTTACCTTTAGTTTAGCAACTCCCTGTATGTGTAACCCTGCAACAAGCACACAATATAGTAATATGATAATGTAGCTAATATTATCCAACCTGGTAAAGAGAAACATAATGGTCAAACCTCCATTGTCCTGTAGCTTATTCAAGACCATATACCCTGGCCTTCCATCTCACATGTCCATTTCTGCTCTTCTTTATCTTGAACATCCATTCATCTCTCAGTGCTTCCTTCCAGTTGGAAACTCCACACAAAACTCCCATTTGGTTCTTCTCTAAGGAATCTCATTCATCATCCATGCCAAGCTCCCACTGTTTCCTGGATCTACCTACTCTGCTTCTTTAATAACTTCTTGGTTCTTGACTGTCAGTGAGCAACAAGTAGTGTAAAGAAGGGAAATGATGAATTTGAGGCTTACTTACCCTTTAAGTCCTCCATATGGGTGCTTGAGACTCCTTGACAGCTTGCTATCTGCCCAAAATTTGTCTCAATGACCGATGTTGGTCACTTCTCAGTCTGCACCTGACCGACATCTGTTCCATGTAACTACCTCATCACCGATGTTGGTTCCCCCTGACTGACACTGGTGTTTATCTATCCTAAGTCACCAACGTCAAGCTCCACATAGCTGATGTCAGTCCCTATCTGGATGCCGATTTCAGTTTTCTAACTGACATCGGTCTCTATGTTTTACTTGTGAGCGATGACCTTTACCCGCGAGCTCCTTTTAGATAAACCCTTGTCCAAATCAACCTTGCTCTACTTAGAATTCCTTAGCCCCTTACGCTAATCTCTATTTGTCACCTTCTCCTTGAAAACCAAGGCTTTCCTATTCTTGTCACTAACATCGGATTTCTCAAGAAACGTCACTTTCTTCTTCTGCATATGGAAATCTTGATCCATGCTTTTCAAATCCAAAAGCATACCCTTTGACTCAAGAGCATGCATCTCCTTCTTATTCATGTGACCAAGCCTATTAAGCAACATCTTTGAATCTACAGCTAAAGTAGATAAACCAGAAGGAGAATCAGTAATACAAGAAGATAGATAAAGCATACCTACTCTCTTACCTCTTGCTACAACAAGTGTACCCTTGGTAACCTTCCAAGAGTCCACTGTGAGAGTTACTGTGCAACCCTCATCACCCTAATTTCTAACAAAAATCAAATTTCACTTCAGAATTGGGACATGCATGACCTCCTTCAACACCCATGTGTTACCTGTCTACAATTTTAGCTTCACTTTCCCTTTGCCAACCATCTGACAAGGCTTACCATCCCCTAAATAAATTTCTCCAAAGTCTCCCTGGACATACTCATGAAAAAATTCCCTATTTGGGGATGCATGAAAAGAGGCACCAGAATCTAAAACCCAAGATTCTACTTTATCTAAGGAACATACCAGAGCATCCTGTGCAACAATACCTGCATCATGTGCTTCTTCATGTCCTTCATGTTGATCTTCACCCAACCAATAATCTCTCTTTAAGTGCCCTTGCTTTCCATATTTCTAGCAAGTTATTTTGCCATACCTAGACTTGGATCTCCTGCCTATCTTGGACCTTGATCTCCCATGCTCGATCTTCTCTCTTTGCCTTCCCCTGGTTTCCACACTCAAAGCATTCCCTGATGATTCACCTGTGCTTTTCCTGTGAATTTATTCATTCAAGATTACACTCACAACATCATCCACTTTTAAGATTTTTGAAGCAGACACAGTATTACTAACTGCCATTACCAAACTCTCCCAACTTTTAGGTAATGAGAATAAGATTAAGAGAGCCTTAATTTCATCATAAAAAACAATATTGACTAAATTTAACTAGTTTACCAAACCATGCAAATCACTAAGATGACTATGAACAGATCCACCTTCCAACATTTGCAAATTAAATAATTACTTCATAAGAAATACCTTATTTAAAGCTGAGGGTTTTTCATATAAATTTACCAAAGATTCCATCAAATCTATCATTGTCTTAGCCTGAGATAAGTTGGAAATCACAGACGATGCAAGGCTCAACCTTATAAATCCCAGAGCCTTCTGATCAAGAACCTCCCATTCTTCAACCTTCATATCCAGGGGCTTGCATGCAACCCCACCCAACGGTAAGTATAAATCTTTCTAATATAGATAATCTTCAATTTGCATCCTCCATAATTGATAGTTATTTCCATTAAACTTCTCCATTCGTAGCTTACTTTCTTCTGCCATTGCTATACTCCCACTCAAATAGAAACCCCTATGAGTAACCTGTAATCAACACACACTAACCAGATCTAAAACCCCTGTTAGTAACCCAACCAAAAGCTCTGATACCAGTTGATGGGGAATCAAGAACAACAAATAGCTCTAATCCCACTTGTTAGGATCTTGCTCCTCAGAAAGAGCACAATATGATTACCTTGTATTAGCAACTAAACATGCAGAATTAACCATAAGTAATAAGTAACTAGAATTCACAAATGACACAGAATATTAGAGACAACACAAACTATATTAATACTCATCCAGAAAATAATACAATGAAGAGATGCCACACTCTTCCACACCTTTTAGGCTTCCCACACCAAGTGTACAGTAATTCTTCTCAAGAGTTCACTCTCTTATCAAAAACGGTCCCAACACACAACTCACACACAAAATTGGTGCTCACCTCCAACCAATCAGTAATAACCATGCCAGTACACAAGTACTCAAAGTACTTCAAGTAGATCTCCCATAAGATTACAACAACCTGTAACTCAAATGATCTTACTTACACATGTAGATCTCCAAACGTGGCCTTGCACACCTGATGACCAAGATCCTACAACTAGAAGAAATCCTTTTCTTGCCTTAATTACAATACATGCCCATGGGTCTATAAATAGATCCCACACTTAAACAATAACTTAGACTTATAATTTACAATAATTAGACTCGCAACTCAAGACCAAAAATAACCTTTTACATGCAAACACTCGGTTCAACAAACTAACTATTCATGTAACAAACAGTTTTGGAATCGCACAAGTGATCGACGTCGGTCCCTATCTGCCTGGAGATGACTGACATCGGCCGATATACTACCGATGCCAATTTCCCTTCTATTCACCACTAACCAATGTCGGTCAGCCTAACCGATGCCGGTGACTGTGACACTCAGCAACTCCTCCATGTCTGCAAATAGTTGAAGCTTTTAGCTCCACAACCTAACAAGATTTATACTTTCCCCTCTTCCTAGGGTCCTTTTCATCCATCATTCTCTACCAAATATCATTATTCTCATTCTTATTGAGCTCACACTCATCTGATTATACCATTTCTAAAATCTTTGCTCCCCTCTACCTTTCATAATTGATTCCCATTCCACCTTCTAACCTCTACACTACTCATACATGCAGGACTTAGTCTGCTACATTAGCCAATTATATTCAACACCTTCACTCACCATCATAATGACAAAAATTGACCTATCTTCGTAACATATAAAAAGTGTTAATAGTCTAGTCTTGGTACAATGTACCAATCTCATAGGCACCTTTTAGTATACCAAAACTTAACCTTCTCACATTAGCATATCATGTAAGTGGGAACCTTGTAAACTCACCCAAAGTTTAGAGGGGAAACATGGTAGGCTGAGGATAGTTGCATGCAATGGTGGTGAGGTAATCATTTT